>APFE031222137.1:120685-188976 GCA_000404065.3 Pinus taeda
CTATCGGCCTAAATATAATAAAGTAGAATGTGTACGTTTGTTTTTATTTACGTAGCTATTTTCGAATTTAATTCAGGTGGATATAAAATCATTGTTCCAGTGTATTTTTGGTTTCAAGTTAACGATTAAGTTTTACTAACGCTAGTATATTATTTTTGTTATTATTTTTTGTATTAATATATTAATGTAGTTATAAAAATTAAATGGTTAGTAAAAATGAGAGGTATCAGTCTATAATAAGTCTCAAAACATTTATCTTAATAATTAATATATGAGCTAAACAATATTTTTAACTATGGATATTCACTCCACTTTATTATGGAGATTCTTAATTAGTAAATAGTTTTTGTTACAATACCAATGTGCCATTACTATAGCTCACCAATACCACATGCTCAGTAAGACAAGCATTGAGATGACATTTTCTTTAATAATGAAATTAAAATTCTAGGGGTAGACATGCCTATCCACATAATTATATTATGAATACAAAAATTGTATCCATATTGTCTTGATCATCATTTTATATAGCCCAATTGTAGAAAATATTGGCAAAAACATTTATACCCATATTAATAGTATAACGGAAAAGGTAATGACAACTAGACCATGACTTCAATCTAGAGGAATTGGAGCTCTTCCACCACCCACCCTTCCTTAGCTACCATGGTTGTTTTCTCCTATGAATATTCTTTACCACAACATTGGTCCTCCCCCTCCATAATAATGGGATTGGAGGGGGAGCATTTACCTTCTCATCTTAAAGCTAGGTAACTACACGGGGGATTCATTCAATGAATCTTTGACATAGCACGTTCGTTCATGGCATACTAAATAATACCCTTAATTTGACTAAATATTGGAAAATACCTCTAAAAATCACATTATTTAACCCCCTACCAATACAAACCTAATGCACCTTCCCAATTTGAAAACCCCTACTTTCACTATATATTGTAGGTATCCATTTTTTCATATGACATTTTTTATGACCCTTCATATTTTTTCATTAACTTCGAGCTCCATTTCTTATACGTGCCAATATAAAAGCCCTTTACCCCCTATTATATGCTCAATATATTATGTCATTTTTCCCTCAATATATATTCCCAATATGAATGCACATGATATGGTATTGCTCCTCTAGTGAAGCCCCCATGGGTAACTGCAATGACTTATTTAGAAATCGCATAAAAATTACCCAAAAAAATCTAGATGGCAGGAAAGACATATTCATGGGTTTCGTTAGTGCTCTCAAAACCCTAAACCAATATGATCAATGGGATCTAGTAAGTTTAAACAATTTTAGAGAACTTTGTATTCATAGACATCATTTAAAAATTACCCTAAAAAATTTAGATAGTAGGAAAGACATCTTCATGGGTTTCCTTAGTGCTCTAAAAACCCTTAACCAATATGATTAATAGGATCTAGTAAGTTTAAACAATTTTAGAGAACTTTGTATTCATAGTCTGTCTATGGACTAGGTAAAATACTCAACCCTAAGCCTTTCCAAGGATTTTTTTCCTTTGTGTGGTTCTTCTTCCTCTCCTCCATCCACTTCTCTAGCTCCTCCATCACTCTCTGTGCCCCCTATGAGCGTCTATTGTGGTAATATTTTTCACTCCAAGGAATCTGTTGTGACTTTAGATGGGTGGGCGGGATGTGTGGTGGAGAAGTACTCAAATGGATATTTTTCTTTACTCCACATCTAGTTTTCCTGCTACCACTCATTATTCTACCTTGATAAAATAAAAGTCCCACAACACACATGACCCAACAAGACACTCCCCCTAGGATAATAGAGAAAAGCTAAAGGAACCCAAATGAGGTGCATCACATCAATCCAACCATCTACCTTTATGAACCTCCATCACATTCGAAAAGACCCACAATTATAGAAAGCCCTCACATGGAACAGTAGAAATAATGTGCATAGGTGAGATGATAACACATGTAGTCTAAAACATTGATTTTTTTAGTGCAATTTATACAAGCATTTTTTTCTAAAACTCGATAATTACCTCCAATGCTATATATAATTATTTATCACTTCAAATGTATCATTAAGCAATTACACATTCAAAAATTCATCCATAAAGACAATTAAATAGTAGGTATCACAATGTGCAAGAGATCCATAATGTTTACCTTGGGAAGACCCATCAATATTCTCCTTAGATAAATGTTCAGCTTAACAAGAGATACATCAAAGTCCATGTTTATGGTTCAATACTCAACAATATTCCTTTACAAGACAACCAACAAGATCTCAAGTCTAACCTCTTCACTTGTCCACCAACATTCATCGTGTCTAGCTTCACTAGACTTCATTAGGGATAGATCACAAGTCCTTCTTTACAAGGGCTCCATCTTATCCATCACAGAGAAATTTAGTCTTTTCCCCACAAAGAAAATTGAATCACCATAATAGAGTAGACTGGGATCATCATCATAAAATACACTTGTATAATCATCAAAGAATATGCTTGTATCATCATAAGAGACATGATCATGATAGAATTCGGATCCTTTCACAAATATGAGATCATCTTAGAAAAATGATAGAACCATTACAAAGCTCAGATCTTCTCACAAAACATGAACCACCAATAGGTATAAAACCATCACAGAATTCAGATCCTCTCACAGACTATTCTCTCTCATACATCTTGAGGTAGTTTTGTTCTTTTTAATATCGACCTCCTTGTCTTTGTAGACTGTAGAGATATGACACTTTAGATCATAGATACAAAGTGATTGAGAAGGAGGATGAGTGTCTCCTTTATATAGTCATCAACGAGGTTGAATCATTTCCATAATGCGTTGAGCCAAATTGAACACATGAGAGGTCCAATTGATATCTTGTTGTGCTTAAATTCCAAATTTGAAAATTCAAATTTCCTCTTTTGATAAGTTCATGAAGAACATGCCTTATAATATTTTCTTTTGAATACAAAATCAATAAATATTTTCTTTTCTTGCAAGCATGAAGAATATGCGTCAAATAAATTTTATTTCATCATAAATATGATTTAAATTTTATCTTTTTTTTTGCTAAAGCAAGAGTCTTACCTTCGTTATCATTAATTCAGAAAATAATTTACATAAAATACAACCATCCACGTGGACCCGTGGACCAAGTAGAAACTACTCTCTAAAAACCAAGGGCATCAGTTTAAGGCTAAAAACATTGATCCCTACCAACAAAACATCAAAACCATCAAATGCTAGACAATACCAACGCCAAACATTCGACCCACTGAAGTCCGAATGGGGGAATAACATTCGTACAAATGAAATACCTAACATCCTCGAAACCCGCCATAATACTAAAATCGGACTTGAAGCCTTTAATCTTCACCGTCAAAACTCCTTGCCCGAGCTAATGGCTGAGGAAGACATCACAATGCCAAGAAGCCTGCCGATTAATTGCATGGACCCACCGACATGCACGATGATTCCTGACTATAGATCCTCCATGCTTTATCCGATGGTTGAGGATGATATCACAATGCCTAAAAGCCCGCCAATTAACTGCTTGGACCCACTAACATGCTAATTGATTCTTGACCATAGATCCTCCATGCTTGATCTAATGGTTGAGGATCATATCGCACGGGTCTAAAGCATCGATAGTTAGTGTACGATGAGGGCGGTATTCGTTTCCACCCCTTGGACATGTGTAGCGTGGTTAGTGGAATTTCTCTCAATTCATAAAAACTGCTTCCAGCTTGAAAGGCTCTCGATAAACTGAAAACCACTCCGTGAGCATAATTGTGTCCCTATAAAGAGAATCTAGGGTGTTCCAGCCGCTAAGAAAGCCCAGATTCTAGCTTCTCGCTCCGTCCCTCTGCACCAGTTTATGAACCCATATAAAGTAAAGCTTCATCCCTCCAGCCAACTCCCCGAGAAGCAAAATCTTCCAAGCAACCCAAGGAGGACCAGACTGAGGGAAAAATAGCAACTCATAATGTTACCAAATTATCTGGACATAGCCTTCATGGCTGTATTTCGATACACCATCATATATTCATCTGCTTGGTAGTAGAATTATGCCTTAAGTCTGTTCTGAGGCAACCCTTGTCAACCCATCACAACCCTACTAATGGTACAATTCACTCCTTGATTAGCCAGAAAATCTGCCAGTTTATTGGCCTTCCTTCACACATAGTTAAAAATTACCGTGCGTAGGTTCAGGAGGTGGAGTTGGATCCATTGAAAGACATGGATCAACCTCCAATGTTTTAAGACCTTCTCCGGCTCCATACCCCAACTGATTATTTTGACCAAGTTAATGATTAACTAAGAGTCAGCTTCGATAATCACACTTTGACGATTATCCTGCACTAGGAGTTCTAAAGATTGCTCCATAGCCATTAACTCTGCCATATTATTAGTGGCTCTGCCTAAATGGCAATAGAATATGGAAAGGATATTTCTGTTTTCATCCCTTAACACCCCTCGAAAGCCAGCAGTGCTCGGGTTGCCCTTTGAGGCCCCATCAATGTTATATTTCAAAAGACCCTGAGGGGGAGGATACCAGTAGTCCTGCTCAGTGTCGATTTTCTTGACCTTTCTATACAGGCCTTGAGGAATAAGCCCTTGCATACCCAACTTTCAGAGAATCCTCATTTCAGCATTTGAAGGTGGATTCTTAGGGGGATTTTGCACTATAGTACTAACAGTCTCCTTAGGTTGTTTCAAGAGCTTCTCAAAAAGATATTGGTAGGGTCTCTTTTAATTTTTGAAGATCCTGGTGTTCCTCTCCTTCAAGAAATTCTAGATAATGAAGCTTGGTGTAAGAGCCCAAGCTGAGGCAATAATTTCATAGTTAAAAATATTGTGCCTCTAGTTGTTTAATGTGTTGACAATACTCCCTCTATCACTGTCCGTCTTTTGGAAAATGGTGGAAAAAGAATCCCACGATGTGGAGGTGAAGATGCAATTATTGAGAAGGTGTTCCATAGTTTCCTCTTGGGCCTCATAGAGCTGGCATTTGGAAGGACCCAGAACACCCCTCTTTCGAATATTATCCCAAGTCAGATTTTTCTTATGATGAACCAACCACATGAAGAGTTTGATCTTCATCCAGCCTTGATGGCTCCATAGATTCTGCCAAATTCTATCCGGAGCATGAGAATCTAGCTCAAGGAGTATGATTTTTGCCTCTTTAAGATTAAAGGTACCCTCATTATTATTGCCCCATCTTAATTGGTCATGCCCAACTGTTACTAGAATATTCCTTTATTCCAACATTTTCATAAGTGCCTCTACTTTAGCATTCAAGGGGCTGTCTTCCCTATAATCAATGTTCCTCTTGTTTCTCCATTTTCTTGCATTATTGTTCTGGTCCCAAAAGTATTTTACCTTAGATAACCCTATGATGTTTGTCTCTTTCTTGAGGTCCAAAAAATCCTCTTTTAACAGTATCGGTTCTTATAGCCAATTATCTTCCAAAAATAATGCCATATATCCCTCTCTGATTTCCCAAAATCTGTTCTTTTGTACTAAGCCTTTATTTCCCCAGGCCTTATTCCATATGTGTGAGCCCTTTATACATCCAGACATCCTTATATGATCATTAATTTGCCAAGTTCTGGCATATTTTTCTTTCCAGATACTAGCCCACTAAGCCTTTGCGTCTTTTACCCAATGCAACCATAATTTAGCCCCTAAAGTCGTGCTTAGAACCTTTGGATTGTCCAAACCAAGAACCCCATGATTTTTGGGTTTGCAAATCTTTTCCCAGGCTACCCAATCCCATTTATTTCTTTTCTCCCCCTTGCCCCATAGGAAGTATCTTTGAATGGTCCTGAATTGTTGTAAGACTACTTTTGGTGTTGGGAGTGTTGAAAGCATGAAAACTGGGATTGATTGAAGAACAACCTTTGTAAGCACCAACCTACTGACCAAGTTTAAAGATCTAATGGTCCAATTCCTGATTTTATCTAGCATCTAATTAATCACCGATTCCCAAATTCTCTTATGCGGAGGTTTAGAAGTTAGAGGAACTCCCAAATATTTTGAAGGTAGGAAATCCCTTTGAAACCCCAGAATTCTAGAGATATTCCTTTGAATAGAAATATTTGTATTAAAGAAAAAAAATCTTAGATTTGGAAAGATTAACCTCCATACCTGTGGCCATGGCAGAGTCACTCAGGAGTTGTTTGTATGTAAGAGCTTCTTTGACCATGGGGATTCCCTGCAACATGGTATCATCAACAAATTGTTGATGAGTTAAGTATTGTCCATTCTCAGAAAGTTGGAGACCCTTGATTTTGCTGACATCTTTTACCTTCTTTCTAAACCAACCAAGTCCTTCCATCATGAGTATAAAGAGAAAGGGAAAGAGCGGATCACCCTGCATGAGGCCTATTGAAGGAATAAAAGTCTGAGAGGGAGAACCATTTACCAAAATTGAAAATCTGGAAGAAGTAACTAGGGCCATGACCCATCTAACCCAGTTATGATCAAACACAAAAGCAATAATAACCCTCCTAATACAGGTCCAATTCAACTTATAATAAGCTTTGGCTGGGTCCAGTTGCATGATCATTCCAACTTTCCTGTTTCTAGTCAATGAGTGCACCATCTCCTATTCTTGAAGGATATTATTAAGAATTTTCTTGCCTTACACAGAACCAGAGTATTCCCTAGACACTAGAGTCGGAAGAAGAGGTTTGAGTCTATTGGCAACAATCTTGGATATTATCTTGTAAACCACACTACACAATGCTATGGGTCTAAACTTATCTAGAATTTGGGCATTGTCCTGTTTAGGGATCAACGAGATGAAGGAGGCGTTGAGTGCCTTCAGAATAGTTCTATTCCTTCTGGAATCTTCTACTACATTTAGAATGTCATGTTTAACAATATTCCAGCAAGCTTTAAAGAAATCTACATTGAAACCATCAGGGCCTAGCGCTTTACAATTTTGTATTTCCTTGAGGACCTCAACGACCTCCTCCTCAGTTATTGTCCTATTGAGGTTGAAATTATCCTCTCTAGACACTAGTCTTGGCATGTGCCTTGTTAAGTATGAGATGAAATGCTTTATCTCTAAAATGGTTTCCTTTGTTATCCCACGAAAGTGCTAAACTAACACAGCTTCTATGTGTTCGTGGGAATTATGAAGTTGCCCTCCCTCATCCTCGATCAAAGAGATTCTATTATAAGCTCTATTTTCCAAGGTGGATCTGTCGAAAAATATGGTGTTTTTCTCTCCTTCTTTAGCCATTGCACTCTAGATTTCTGCCTCCAAAATATTTCCTCTTGTTTACATAAGTTCTCCCAGTCTTGCTGAAATTTGGTAGCTTGATCATTTCTGACTTTATCAAAGCCATCCGTGATAAGGGTTTGGTTGAGTTCCTACAATTTGTTTTCAACAGCTTTTTTCCCCTCAAAAATATTGCAAAATTCATTCGTATTCCAATCTTTTAGCCCGAGCTTGATGTGTTTAATTCTTTTGTGAAGAAGAAACATTCATGTACCCTAAATATGCAAATCTCCAAACCACCAGCTTGAAATGTTGCTGATGAAATCTGGATGGGTGAGCCAGATATTCTCAAATCTAAAAGGTCTATTCCTGGGGGTTCCAATGCACTGAACCTCCAATTAAACAAACCAGTGAATGGATCCTCCCCTACAACAAATGGTTGCTGTCCTCAACAACACCATCATAAAACATTACAAAGTATCACTAGCTCCAACATCCAAAATGTCCATGCTGTCTGCCTCTACTATGCCATCACACAAACCATAAAGGCTCATGTCTCCATGAATTAGAAAGTGTCCTCAATCCATGAACATCAACCACCTCTGTCACAATCTCCACATGTTGCCCCACCATGGAAGGATGGTCCCTCCAACTCAAGCTACATGCTCACTGCAACATATATCGTTTCGACCCCATCATGTATTGTCATCATGTGAACTATTGTTATGATACTCCAACTCAACTCTAACATATGTCAGTACACTGTCAACCCCCATGACTCAAACCAGTCGGGTAGCTAATCTAACTGGCACACTCAAACCATAAGAATGCATCTCCTCATGCCATCATCGTTCATTTCTCCTAGCATATTTTCACAACATCAACTCGATCATGAATCCATCTCCATCAAACCGACTCTCGATGTGCCAAATCCAGGTCCATGAAGCAACCTCCATCATATCTATAATGTGCCATCCCTCAAGTCTACGAGAGAAACAAGTATACACCTATCTCATCACCCATGTGCTGCCAATGATCAGAAACCAATCAGCTCCCATGTGTCAAAAGTGGTTAAGTCTTAGCTCAACCCATGCCCAAGTGTTGCTACCAAGGCATCATCATTGTTACAGTGCCATCACTCCAAAGTGTCTCATATCGATCCTCCACATCAAGTCACTCTCTCAAGTAGACCTCATAAATGTACTTAAAAGTATGCACCCCATTCTGCATCAAAGTCCCTGAACTTAGCTCCTCAATGCATCATATCCTTCAAGTCCACCATCATATGAAGTCCCTACAAGTTATAACCTCATGTCATCATGAGCTCCATCCGTCATCTCCAACCAACATCCTAGCAAACATACATGTCTCGGCCGCCAAAGGTCTTTGCAAGATGCCTCAGTTCCCCATGTAGTAGGAATACTCCATAGTCTGCTCATAACTGCACCAAGTCCATGGCCTTATTGTACATAAGTGCACAACATCCCCATCGGTTCATAAGTAAAATATCTCCATGTCACATTAGCAAATCCATACACACAACACCTCTGCCTCGACACTCCTCATTGCATGTCCATAAGTGACATCTCTATAAGTGCATCTATATAATGTCCCAGCATAAGACTGTCATGCTCCATCTCTCCAACTCAATGTCCATTACTCAAGTTTCCCATGTTGTCCAGCTAAGTAGACCCATCACAACATCGATCATCTTCATCCAAGTCTGCAATCTGGTCCAGTGCCCATAGTCACCCAAACCAATCAAATCATATGGGTCCCTTCCATCATAGCTCCCCCACTAAAGGTTCCACCAAGACTTCCTTTTGGTCTCGACCATGAGAAGTCCACCCAAGTATCATCAAACTCAAGTGTGTGCCCTTCTCCAATCATTCCACGAGTCATGCCGGGCACTTAGCCAAACCTCCATATGGCTAAAGCATGACCCATTCCTCAGCAATAATCATCACGTTCTTCCCTTGTCATGGGCATTTTCACCTTCTTCCATAAGGTCACAAACAACCCCAACAAGATCTGAAATAGTCAATGGTCCTTGCTTCTTCATACAAGGTCTCATTGTAGACATCCATGGTAAGATCTTCCACCGCATTGGTAAACCGACTTTTCCCTTCCCTGCATATGCCCCATCCTCCAAAAGCTCCAATGAAACACAAGTAATAATATGAATACTTACTTTATCATGAGGCTCCTCCATGTGAGTGTCCTCATCCACCAATGTCTACAAACTGCATGATCCTGGTCCAACTTGATCAATTTGAAGTTCCTCCTCTATCATTGTCATGTCTACAACATCCTCAAACATCAAGACTTCCTCTTCATCATCATCACAATCTGCAGCTATATCCTACCCCATTTCCCAACCAAGTCGAAGATGTTCGCCTTTAACATTGTTTCCGAAGACTTCAAGTTCATATCAAATTTGTTGGTTCTCTTCTTCTATCTTCTTCAACTTGTACAAGGTCAGCAAGAGCCTCCCTTGGAATTCTTCCAAACCTTTCATGTCTTGTCATTCAGCTTGGCCTAAGCACAAAGCTTCACCCATGCTAAACCTGTCACAAAGTGTATCGCTTCAATCTGCAAATCTAAATCACCAAAGGCCGCGAAATCTGGACTTGTGATACCAAATCTCATGAAATGATAGTGGGATTAGCTTCTCTTCAAATCTCCAATGAAGCCCTGAGGAAAATCAAGGTCTATGATTCCAACTGTCACGAAGTGATAGTGGGATCAACTTCTCTTCAAATCTTCAACGAAGCCCTGCAGAAAATCAAAACCTATGATACCAACTATCATGCCCCTACCCTGGCACTAATCTTTCAACCACATGAAGGGGACGTGTGACACCACCACCTGTTTTATTTTTAACAAGACTTACAAGTGTGGACTACGCCTAACATTCCATACTTAGTTTTTTTTTAACTTTCTAAGTATTAACATTCATATAAACAGTGGAAACATTCAATTAGTCATCTTTGATCATTATTACCATTTAAACATATGCACAAAAAATAATTAACGGGAGGGGAAACTCCCTAAATATGAGTCTACCCATAATGATAATAACAAACTTTCATCAAATACAATTACAAACTTTGTGAGAGAACCCCAACTTCTCTTCAAAAATTTCTGTCAAAATGTACAACTCAGCCTGCACCGTGCAACCTTGCGTAAACCACCGTTCAGAATGCTCACTGGTTCTACTGCCCATCTCATGTTCAGAAAACTCGTTGACGAAATTGTTCAGAAAATTGTTTAAGAACCTGTTGTTCAGAAACCCGTTCAAGAACCCGTCGTTCAGAAAATTGTTCAAGAAATTCGTTTAAAAACCCATTCAAGAATTTTGTTCAAGAATCCGTTCAACAATTTCATTTAGGATTCCGTTCAGAACTTCGTTCAGAAACTCCATTCAGAACTCTTTCAACCTCACTTCATTTAGCCTCTTTTCAAAAAGTCGTTTGGAAACTCATTCAATCACCTGTTTAGAAACCTTCAATTAGAAACGCGTTCGAATGGCCGTTCAGAAACTCGTTCAAATGCCCAATGAGAACCTTCATTCAAAAACTTGTTCAAATTCCCATTCAGAAACCTTCGTTTAGAAACTCATTCTAATGGTCATTCACCCGACCATCCAACCGCTCATTTTTGCAACTTCATCTCCTCGGTTCAGTGTTGCATTCAAGAGCTACCCACACCTTCTCCATGTCCACCCTTTGGCTCGCTGTCACCTTCAACTCACACTTATGAACTTGAAAACTTGTTGATTTTCCTCTCCATGCATTTTCCTATGTATATTCCTCTGCACAAATATATCATGGGTCGGCCTGCCCAAGCTGACCTACCAGTTCAGCCAACCACGCCCCAATTTAACGTAAGCTCACTCAAGTTGTTGTCGTATGACAACCACATGTGTGATATAATTTCAACTTTGCAAAGTTTTCACACTTAGCCGAATTTCAGTTTTTTGACCTCCGTTGGCTCGTGCCCCAGGCACCTTTAACCAACCACCCCAGCTCGTTGCACTTCACCAACTCGTCCCATCGTTGCAACCGACTCGCTCGCCCACTGACTCATCACACCGCCAACTCGTCGCATGCCAACCGCCGACTCGTGGGCTTGACAATTATCGTGGTTAGCACACCTAACCTATGGTACATCATTAATATCCACTAAATACCATCATCCATGCTAACACACATAGCCTAAAAGCCTGCCAATTAACTGCATGGACCCACTGACATGCTCATTGATTCTTGACCGTAGATCCTCCATGCTTGATCTAACGGCTGAGGATCATATCGCACGGGTCTAAACCACCGATAGTTATCGTACGATGAGGGCGGTATTCATTTCAACCCCTTGGCCATGTGTAGCGTCGTGAGTGGAATTGCTCCCAATTCATAAAAACTACTTCTAGCTTGAAAGGCTCTCGATAAACTGAAAACCACTCCGCGAGCATAATTGTGTCCCTATAAAGAGAATATAGGGTATTCCAGCCGATAAGAAAGCCCAGATTCTGGCTTCTCGCTCCGTCCCCTATGCACCAGTTTATGAACCCATATAACGTAAAGCTTCATCCCTCCAGCCAACTGCCCGAGAAGCAAAATCTGCCAAGCAACCCAAGAAGGACCATACTGAGGGAAAAATAGCAACTCATAATGTTACCAAATTATCTGGACATAGCCTTCATGGCTGTATTTCGATACACCATCATATCTTCATCTGCTTGTAGTAGCATTATGCCTTAAGTCTGTTCTAAGGCAACCCTTTCCAACCCATCGCAACCCTGCTAATGGTACAATTCACTCCTTGATTAGCCAGAAAATCCGCCAGTTTATTGGCCATCCTTCACACATAGTTAAAACTTACCGTGTGTAGGTTCAGGAGGTGGAGCTGGATCCATTGAAAGACCTAGATCAACCTCCAATGTTTTAAGACCTTCTCCGGCTCTATACCCCAACTGATTATTTTGACCAAGTTAATGATTAAGTGAGAGTCAGCTTTGATAATCACACTTTGACGATTATCCTGCACTAGGAGTTCGAAACATTGCTCCATAGCCATTAACTCTACCATATTATTAGTGGCTCTGCCTAAATGGCAATAGAATATGGAAAGGATATTTCTGTTTTCATCCCTTAACACCCCTCCAAAGTCAGCAGTGCCCGGGTTGCCTTTTGAGGCCCCATCAATGTTATATTTCAGAAAACCCTAAGGGGGAGGATACCAATAGTCCTGCTCAGTGTCCATTTTCCTGACCTTCCTATACAGGCCTTGAGGAATAAGCCCCTGCATACCCAACTTTCAGAGAATCCTCATTTCAGCATTTGAATGTGGATTCTTAGTGGGATTTTGCACTATAGTACTAACTGTCTCCTTAGGTAGTTCCAAGAGCTGCTCAAAAAGACATTGGTAGGGTCTCTTTTAATTTTTGAAGATCCTGGTGTTCCTCTCTTTCAAGACATTCCAGATAATGAAGCTTTATGTAAGAGCCCAAGCTGAGGCAAGAATTTCATAGTTAAAAATATTGTGCCTCTAGTTGTTTAAGGTGTTGATAATACTCCCTCTATCACTGTCGGTCTTTCGGAAAATGGTGGCAAAACAATCCCACAACGTGGAGGTGAAGATGCAATTATTGAGAAGGTGTTCCATAGTTTCCTCTTGGGCCTCATAGAGCTGGCATCTAGAAGGCCCCAGAACACCCCTCTTCCAAATATTATCCCAAGTCAGAATTTTCTTGTGATGAACCAACCACATGAAGATTTTCATCTTCATCCAGCCTTGATGCCTCCATAGATTCTGCCAAATTCTATCCGGAGCATGAGAATCCAGCTCAAGGGGTATGAGTTTTGCCTCTTTAAGATTTAAGGTACCCTCATTATTATTGCCCCATCTTAATTGGTCATGCCCAACTGTTACTAGAATATTCCTTTATTCCAACATTTTCATAAGTGCCTCTACTTTAGCTTTCAAGGGGCTGTCTTCCCTATAATCAATGTTCCTCTTGTTTCTCCATTTTCCTGCATTATTGGTCTGGTCCCAAAAGTCTTTTACCTTAGATAACCTTATGATGTTTGTCTCTTTCTTGAGGTCCACAAAATACTCTTTTAATAGTATCGGTTCTTGTTGCCATTATCTTCCAAAAATAATGCCAGATATCCCTCTTTGATTTCCCAAAAGCTGTTGTTTTGTACTAAGCCTCTATTCCCCTTGGCCTTATTCCATATGTGTGAGCCTTTTATACTTCCAGACATCCTTATATGATCATTAATTTTCCAAGTGCTGGCATATTTTTCTTTCCATATACTAGCCCATTAAGCCTTTGGGTCTTTTACCCAATGCCACCATAATTTAGTCCCTAAATCTGTGCTTCGAACCTTTGGATTGTCCAAACCAAGACCCCCATGATTTTTGGGTTTGCAAATCTTTTCCTAGGCTACCGAAGCCCATTTCTTTCTTTTCTCCCCCTTGCCCCATAAGAAGTATCTTTGAATGGTCCTGAATTGTTGTAAGACTCCTTTTGGTGTTGGGAGTGCTGAAAGCATGAAGACTGGGATTGATTGAAGAACAAACTTTGTAAGCACCAACCTACCGGCCAAGTTTAAATATCTAATGGTCCAATTCCTGATTTTATCCGGCATATAATTAATCACCGGTTCCCAAATGCTCTTATGCAGAGGTTTAGCAGTTAGAGGAACTCCCAAATATTTTGAAGGTAGGAAATCCCTTTGAAACCCCAAAATTCTAGAGATATTCCTTTGAATAGCAATATTGGTATTAAAGAAAAAAAATCTTAGATTTGGAAAGATTAACCTCCATACCTGTGGTCATGGCAAATTCACTCAGGAGTTGTTTGTATGTAAGAGCTTCTTTGACCATGGGGATTCCCTGCAACATGGTATCATCAAAAAATTGTTGATGAGTTAAGAACTGTCCATTCTCAGAAAGTTAGAGACCCTTGATTTCGCTGACATCTTTTACCTGCTTGATAAACCGACCAAGTCCTTCCATCATGAGTATAAAGAGAAAGGGAAAGAGCGGATCACCCTGCCTGAGGCCTCTTGAAGGAATAAAAGTCTGAGAGGGAGAACCATTTACCAAAATTGAAAATCTGGAAGAAGTAACTAGGGCAATGACCCATCTAACCCAGTTATGATCAAACACAAAAGCAATAAGAACCCTCCTAATACAGGTCCAATTCAACTTATAATAAGCTTTGGCTAGGAAAAGTTGCATGATCATTCCAACTTTCCTGTTGCTAGTGAATGAGTGCACCACCTCCTCTTCTTGAATGATATTATTAAGAATTTTCCTGCCTTCCACATAACCAGATCATTCCCTAGACACTAGAGTGGGAAGAAGAGGTTTGAGTCTATTGGAAACAATCTTGGATATTATCTTGTAAACCACACTACACAATGCTATGGGTCTAAACTTATCTATAGTTTGGGCATTGTCCTGTTTAGGGATCAGAGAGATGAAGGAGGTGTTGAATTCCTTCAAAATAGTTCTATTCCTCTTGGAATCTTCTACTACATTTAGAATGTCATGTTTAACAATATTCTAGCAAGCTTTACAGAAATCTACATTGAAACCATCAGGGCCTAGCGCTTTACAATTTTGTATTTCCTTGAGGACCTCACCGACCTCCTCTTCAGTTATTGGCCTATTGAGGTTGAAATTATCCTCTCTAGACACTAGTCTTGGCATGTGTCTTGTTAAGTACGAGATGAAATGCTCTATCTATAAAATGGTTTCCTTTGTTATCCCACAAAAGTGCTAAACTAACACAGCTTCTATGTCTTCGTGGGAATTATGAAGTTGCCCTCCCTCATCCTTGATCAAAGAGATTCTATTATAAGCTCTGTTTTCCAGGGTGGATCTGTCAAAAAATATGGTGTTTTTCTCTCCTTCTTTAGCCATTGCACTCTACATTTTTTCCTCCAAAATATTTCCTCTTGTTTACATAAGTTCTCCCAGTCTTGCTGAAATTTGGTAGCTTGATCATTTCCAACTTTATCAAAGCCATCCGTGATAAGGGTTTGGTTGAGTTCCTACAATTTGTTTTCAACAGATTTTTTCCCCTCAAAAATATTTCCAAATTCATTCTTATTCCAATATTTTAGCCTAAGATTGACGTGTTTAATTCTTTTGTGAAGAAGAAACATTCATGTACCCTAAATATGCAAATCTCCAAACCACCAGCTCGAAATGTTACTGATGAAATCTGGATGGGTGAGCCAGATATTCTCAAATCTAAAAGGTCTATTCCTGGGGGTTCCAATGCCCTGAACCTCCAATTGAACCAGCGAGTGATATGATCCTCCAAAGGGGAGAATTCTCGCTACCATTTCCTTATCATTGAGCATAAGGTCCTCTGAGATGATGAATCTGTCTAACTTTGATGCTACTTGAGACTCTCCTCCTCTTTTATTGTTCCAAGTAACGAGACCATTACTCGAAACAATGTCAACTAGCTTCATGTTATCCATAAAAGTTTGAAATGCTAAGGAGTCTTTGTTTAGAGTTTTGGTTCCCCTTTTTTCTCTGATAGTGATTTGATCATGTTGAAGTCCCCACCCATAATCCATGGTATATCTACATATCTCTCTCTGAGATTCACAAGAGAATCTAGAAACTTGAGTTTATCATCTGTCTTCTGAGGCCCATAAACATTTGTAACCAGATAGGTTTCCCTATCCCCCACAGGCTGAATAACCACTGATAAATAATTTCTAGAAGCCTTTGCATCTATTATACCAATATTTTGGGGGTTCCAAACAGTTAGTATGCCTCCTGCTGTATTTTTTGCCTTGAGTTCTAGAAACTCAAATCGATTGAGCCATTTGCTATAAATTTCTTTAATTTTCTGAATGGAACATTTATTTTCGTTGATAAAAATCATATCCAAAGCTTCTTGTTTCATTCTGTTACTAAGTAATCTTTGTTTCCTTTTACTACCTAGACCCCTGATATTCCAGGAAGTGAACTTAATCATTAAAGATTTGTGAAGGATTAATTGGTTAGGTCTTTCATCTTACCTAAATCTAACATTAGCTTTCCACATTCCATCAAAATCTCATTCTGATTATTTCTGTCTCTTTCTTTCCTAGGTATTTAGGTGCTAATCCTGATGTGTTTTTCAATGTTTTCACACCTTCGTTACCCTGTCTTGCAGTGTTACTTTGCCTATCCATCTCTTTAGCCTGAGTTTTCCATAAGTACAGTTGTTGTATTTTAGTGAACTCTTGTTGAGGTTATGAGTCTACCCCTCCCATGGTTCCCTATTTCAAGAACCCTTCCAAATCTAGGTGTTCTTTGTCAAGAATCTCCTGTAGTTCATGGTCATCCATTTCCATCTCACTCTAGGTCATTTCTTGGTCCATCTCCAGTTCTACATCACTCATCATAGCCTCTTTCCATTCATGATTATCCTTTGTTTGATCTTTGTCTTCTTCCTTCTCCTTCTCCACTGGACTTCCCTCCATTCCTTGATCTACTTTTTTTATCTCTTCTTCTTCCTCGAGTACTTGGTACCTATTCAGACTAGCCTGTGGCCCTTATTATAGATGTTGCTTAAGTCCCCTTTTTCCCCTTTTTCCTCTATGGCTCACTTTGTGAAAGATTTCAATATCTTTCATTGTGGTAGCTTTACTCTTGTTCTCTATTTTACCGAGGGGGCAATCCATAAAAAGGTGCCCATGATCATGGAATCTACAACATCTAAATTGAATATGTTCATAATCTACTGTTTGTACCCATTCTTCAACAAAAACTTCCAAGATAATCTCATCCGGTAGGGCTCTGAAGAGATCCATCTCCACACAAATTCATGCAAAGGAAGTGTATTTTCCCCTTCTGGTGGCTTCAGAGGGTTTGAGAAAATTCCCTAATTTATTTCCTATGGCAGTTAATGATTATTTTTGCTAGTAATCAAGAGGAAGGGAGTAAAATCTTACCCAGACAGGAACAGAAGGGAAAGTCTACCACTCCGGGACAAAGTTCATCATCCATGGCTGCATGTAGAGGCCTGCAACTGTGTAAAAGTACAACCCTCCTTCAAACACTCTTTCCTTATCCTCGATATTTGTGAAGACTACAGTAAAGAATCCCTTTGACCCAAGATGTAGGTCAATCCTTCCTTTTGGTTTCCAATGGTATTTAATCCATGTCTAGAATTCCTTTTCAGTGGGCCATACTCCCATGAATTTACAAATGATAGCATATGTCCACATGTGGTCCCTATGTGCCTACAGAGCAGGATCATTCAACACTACTCTGGGTGTGACTTCAGTTTTGGGTTAACGTGGTCCCTTCTATGCCTTGATTTTTGTTCCGTGTTCCTTGTCGTCTTCCTCATTTTATTTTGTTCTATTATTCTCCCTTGATTTGATTCCCTCTTGCTCTTCTTCCATGCTTTCTTTCCCATCTTCTACAAGACCTCTGACCTCTTCTATTGTCTTCTTTCCTTGGTTGGCTATAGCCTGCTTGTAGGATGGAGTGAAGCTCCCTCCTTTGTTCCATGGAGCTCAACACTTGCTAAAGACTATAAACCCTAGCTATTCGCCCCTCGCCGCCTCCTCCTAGTATAAACTTTCTGATTTACATTTTATCATTACCAGTACAAATTTTACATTATGAAGACTAACCATAGCTAAAAAAATTCAACACTCCCTCTCAGTTAGGGATGTATTCATAATGACTATTTAGATGTTCTCGATTAACATATTTTCTCTAAGAAAATGATTTCACAACATCATCAACATTGACATCATTCATGTCAACACCCATGAATGATAACATTCATAGCATCCACTCAATACCATTATTGTCAAGCACCTACCTTGGCGATAGTCTTTCAACTGCACGAAGGGGGGGTGTAGCATGACCAACCATTTTTTTTTTTTAAATTATTACAAGTGTGGACTACGCCTAACATTCCATACATAGTTTTTTTTTTCCACTTTATAAGTATTAACATTCATATACACAGAGGAAACATTCAATTAGTCATCTTTCATCATTATTACCATTTATACATATAAAAAACAGATAATTAATGGGAGGGGTGGCTCCCTGAATATGAGTCTACCCACAATGATAATAACAATATTTCATAAAATACAATTACAGTCTTTGTGAGAGAACCCCAACTTCTCTTCAACAATTTCTGTCAAAATGTACAACTTGACCTGCACCATGAAGCCTTCCCCGAACCACTGTCTGGAATGACCATCGTTTCTACCACCCATCGCACATTTATAAAACTTGTTCAGAAAATTGTTCAAGAACCCGTCGTTCAGAAACCCATTCAAGAACCCATCATTCAGAAAACCGTTTAAGAACTTCGTTCAGAAACCCGTTATGGAATTTCATTCAGGAATCCATTCAAGAATTTCGTTCAAGATTTTTTTCAGAACTTCGTTCAGAACCTCCATTCAGAACTTGTTCAGTCACACTTCATTTAGCCTCTATTCAGAAAGTCGTTCGAAATCTCGTTCGAACACCCATTCAGAAACCTTCATTCAAAAACTCGGTCAAATGCTCATTCAAAAAAATTCATTCAGAAACTCATTTGAATTCTTGTTCAGAAACCTTGATTCAGAAAATCGTTCAAACGCCTGTTCAAAAACCTTTGTTCAAAAACCTTCCTTCAGAAACTCGTTCGAACGGTCATTCACCCAACCGTTCAACCTTTTTTTTATGCAACTGCATCTCTTCGTTTTGGTGTTGCAGTCAAGAGCCACCTGCACCTTCTCCACATCCACCCTTCGGCACACCCTCACCTTGAGCTCGCACTTATGAACTTGAAAACTTGTTGATTTTCCTCTCCATGCATTTGCTTATGTATATCTCATGGGTCAGCCTACCCAAGCCAACTTGCCAATTTAGCCAATTGTGCCCCAACTTAACGTCAACTCGCCCATGCCACTGCCCTGTTGGGTCCACATGTGCGATATAAGTTCGCCTTTTCCAAGTTTGCATACTTAGCTGAATTTTGGGTTTTTTGACCTCTGTTGGCTTATCACGCTCGTGCCCTGGGTGCCTTTAACCGACTGCCCCAACTTGTCGCACTTCACCAACTCGTCCCATCGTCACAACTGATTGGCCTTGTCATCGACTCGTCGCACGCCCATCTTGTCACATTTAACTGGGAGCGCGCCCACCCAACTCGTCACACGCCAACTGCCGACTCGTGGGCTTCACATACTCCCCCACAACAAATGGTTGTTGTCCTCCACAACATTATCATACGACATTGCAAAGTGTCACTAGCTCCAACATCCAAAATGTCCATGCTAGCTGCCTCTACTCTGTCGTAACACAAACCATAAAGGCTCATGTCTCCATGAATCAGAAAGTCTCCTCAATCCATGACCATCAACAACCTCCATCGCAATCTCCACATGTCACCCCATCGTGGAAGGCGGGTCCCTTCAACTCAAGCTACATGGTCACCGCAACATATATCGTGTCGACCCCATCATGTATCGTCATCGTGTGAACTATTGTCATGATACTCCAACTAAACTCCAACATATGTTAGTACACTATCAACCCCCATGACTCAAACCAGTTTGGTAGCTAATCTAATTGGCACGCCAAAACCATAAGAATGCATCTCCTCATACCATCATCGGTCATTTCTCCTAGCATCTTGTCACAACATCAACTCGATCAAGAATCCATCTCCATCAAACCGACTCTCGATGTGCGACATTGAGGTCCATGAAGCAACCTCCATCATATCTATAATGTGCCATCCCTCAAGTCTACCAAAGAAACAAGTATACACCTATCTCATCACCCATGTGCTACCAATGGTCAGAAACAAATGCGCTCCCATGTGTCAAAAGTTGTTAAGTCTCAGCTCAACCCATGCCCAAGTGTTGACGCCAAGGCATCATCATCGCTACAACTCCATCACTCCAAAGTGTCTCATATCGATCCTCGACATCAAGTCACTCTCTCAAGCACACCTCATAAAAGTACTTAATAGTATGCACTCGATACTACATCAAAGTCCTTGAACTCAGCTCCTCAATGCATCATATCCTTCAAATCCACATCATATGAAGTCCGTACAAGTTATAACCTCATGTCATCATGAGCTCCATCTATCATCTCCAACCAACATCTTACCAAGCATACATGTCTCGGCCGCCAAAGGTCTCTGCAAGATGCCTCAGCTCCCCATGTAGTAGGAATACTCCATAGTCTACTCATAACTCCACCAAGTCCATGGCCTTGTTGTACATAAGTGCACAACATCCCCATCGGTTCATAAGTAAAATATCTCCATGTCACATTAGCAAATCCATACGCACAATACCTCTACCTCGACACTCCTCATTGGATGTCCATAAGTGACATCTCTACAAGTGCATCTACATAATGTCCCAGCATAAGACTGTCATGCTCCATCTCTCCAACTCGATGTCCATGACTCAATTTTCCCATGTTGTCTAGCTAAGTAGACCCATCACAACATTGGTCATCTTCATCCAAGTCTGCAATCTGGTCTAGTGCCCATAGTCACCCAAACCAATGAAATCATATGAGTCCCTTCCATCCTAGCTCCCCCACTAAAGTTTCCACCAAGACTTCCTCTTGGTCTCAACCATGAGAAGTCCACCCAAGTATCATCAAACTCAAGTGTGTGCCCTTCTCCAATCATTCCATCAGTCATGTCAGGAACTTAGCCAATTCTTCATATGGATAAAGCATGACCCATTCCTCCATAATAATCATCACGTTATTCCCTTATCATGGGCATTTGAACCTTCTTCCATAAGGCCACAAACAACCCCAACAAGCTCTGCAATAGTTAATTGCCCTTGCTTCTTCATACAAGGTCTGATTGTAGACATCCATGGTAACATCGTCCACCGTATTGGAAAACTAACTTTTCCCTTCCTTGCATATGGCCCATCCTCCAAAAGCTCCAATGAAACACAAGTAATAATATGAATACTTACTTTATCATGAGGCTCCTCCATGTGAGTGTCCTCATCCACCAATGTGTGCAAACTGCATAATCTTGGTCCAACTTGATCAATTTCAAGTTCCTCCTCTATCGTTGTCATGTCTGCAACATCCTCAAACATCAAGACTTCCTCTTCTTCATCATCTCAATCTGTAGCTACATCCTACCCCATTTCCCAACCAAGTCGAAGATGTTCATCTTCCACATTGTTTTCGAAGATTTCAAGTTCATATCAAATTTGTGGGTTCTCTTCTTCCATCTGCTTCAACTTGTACAAGTTTAGCAATAGCCTCCATTGGCATTCTTCCAAACCTTTCATGTCTTGTCATTCAGCTTGGCCTAAGCACAAAGCTTCACCCCTGCTAAACCTGTCACGAAGTGTATCACTTCAATCTGCAAATATAAATCACCAAAGCCCACGAAATCTGGACCTATGATACCAACTGTCATGAAATGATAGTGGGATCAGCTTCTCTTCAAATCTCCAATGAAGCCCTGAGGAAAATCAAGGCTTATGATTCCAACTGTCACGAAGTGATAGTGGGATCAACTTCTCTTCAAATCTTCAATGAAGCCCTACAGAAAATCAAGGCCTCTGATACCAACTGTCATGCCCCTACCCTGGCAACAGTCTTTCAACCGCACAAAGGGGACGTGCGACACCACCACCCATTTTATTTTTAACAATACTTACAAGTGTGGACTACGCCTAACATTCCATACTTAGTTTTTTTTTTAACTTTCTAAGTATTAGCATTCATATACACAGTGGAAACATTCAATTAGTCATCTTTCATCATTATTACCATTTACACATATGCACAAAAAATAATTAACGGGAGGGGAAACTACCTAAATATGAGTCTACCCACAATGATACTAACAGTCTTTCATAAAATATAGTTACAGACTTTGTGAGAGAACCCCAACTTCTCTTCAGCAATTTCTATCAAAATGTACAACTCAGCCTACACCGTGCAGCCTTGCCTAAACCACTGTTTAGAATGCCCACCGGTTCTACTGCCCATCGCATGTCCAGCAAACTTGTTGACGAACTGGTCCAAAAAACTGTTCAAGAACCCATCGTTCAGAAACCCGTTCAAGAACCCGTCGTTTAGAAAATCGTTCAAGAACTTCGTTTAAAAACCCGTTCAAGAATTTTTTTCAAGAATCCGTTCAAGAATTTCATTCACGATTCCGTTCAGAACTTCATTCAGAAACTCCATTCAGAACTCTTTCAGCCTCACTTCATTCAGCCTCTATTCAGAAAGTCGTTCGGAAACTCGTTCGAACACCTGTTTAGAAACCTTCAATCAGAAACTCGTTCGAATGGCCGTTCAGAAACTTGTTCAAACTCCCAATGAGAACCTTCATTCAGAAACTCGTTTGAATTCCCATTTATAAACCTTCGTTTAGAAACTCGTTCGAATGGTCATTCGCCCGACCATCCAGCAGCTCGTTTCTGCAACTTCATCTCCTCAGTTCGGTGCTTTGTTCAAGAGCTACCTGCACCTTCCCCACGTCCACCCTTTGGCTCACCATCACCTTCAACTCGCAATTGTGAACGTGAAAACTTATTGATTTTCCTCTCCATGCATTTTCCTATGTATACTCCTCCGCACAAATATATCATGGGTCAGCCTGCCCAGGCCAACCTGCCAATTCAGCCAACCACACCCCAAGTTAACGTCAGCTCGCCTAAGTCGCTGCCCTGCTAGGACCACATGTGTGATATAAGTTCACCTTTGCAAAGTTTTCACACTTAGCTGAATTTTGGTTTTTTTACCTCCGTTGGCTCGTCACACTCGTGCCCCATGCACCTTTAACCAACCACCCCATCGTCGCACTTCACCAACTCGTCCCATTGTCATAACTGACTCCCGCACCCACTGACTCATCACACCATTGACTCGTCGCATGCCAACCACTGACTCGTGGGCTTGACAATTATCGTGGTTAGCACACCTAAACTATGGTACATCATTAATATCCACTAAATACCATCATCCACACTAACGTACATATCGTATGGTACACCATCAATAATTGTTGAATAATGTAGCTATGGTCAGTTTTCATAATCTTTGATGTGTTTATAATCTATGTAAAAAAACGAAAGAAAAATAAATTTTAAATTAGAAAGAAAAAAATGGTCAGTTTTCATAATCCCTGATGTGTTTATAATTTATGTAAAGAAATGAAATAAAATTAAGTTTTAAATTACAAAGAAAAACAAATAAAAGAAAGCAAATCAACCAAAAGCACCTCAAATTAAGATCCTTAAAAATAGCTCATACTCATGTGAATAACATATTTACCATTATTTACTTACTTCCCACCATAATTTAGCATGTATTTGCATAAAATACATAATATGAACAACTTGATGTAAATAAATATACTTATCAGGAGTTACTAGCCACCATCATTTGTGTGATCTTCAACAATTTAAAAAATAAGTAAAATGTAAATGTGCAGACTTATAATTTAATTTACAAAGATAACTTATTTAATTTAAGAGACATGTCTCTTGGGTATATTAGGTATAAAATACCTTGAACCTTTTAATTATATACACACACTTATCACTCACATACATTGTGATATCTACTTTATTTTCATGGTTATTAGTTGAATTTCTGGAGTGTGGTTTCTTGATGAAGATAAAAGAACTATAATATATATTCACAAGTAATTTCCATAGTTCAAAAATAAATTACTTGTATCAATTGTACTAATATTCAAAATCATATCAAAGCTTTGGTAACAGAAAAAGAACAAAGATCACTCATTGAAAAGCAATTTAGATCACTTTGAAGAAACCCTATATCAATATTCAAGTTGCATCGATGGCCTCTACTATGAAACCAGAGAATAAGTTAGAGAGGACCACTAACTTGATGGCTTAGAAGACAATAATTGACCTAATTATTGCAAAAGAAGATATTTTGGAAATTGTTTGTGGTAATGTGACAGAACCTATAAATGAAACTCAAAAGAAGAAGTACAAGAAATATGACATTACCATCATGATAATTATTTTGTACCCCTTCAAGGATCATGTAATTCCCTACATGTCAAGGCTTGACACTTCAACGAATATGTATGATTTCCTAAATAAGTTATATACTATCATTAATATTGACCAAGTCATGAGCAAGAGAAATGAGACTTGTGATATAAGAACGAAAAGGAGTGATAAAATGGATTGATATTTTGTGAGGGTTTCTCACCTAAGATATCAACTACAAGCTATTGATTAAATTGTCCCTGATAAATAACTTATGAATTCAACACTTAATGCACTACCGCATTGATGGGATTCATTTGCAGTAGGTATAAGAAACCAAAAGGAAGCTCCATGTTTGGAAGAACTATAGGCAGCTTATGATCAGGAAGAATCAAGAATTCTATCTAGAGAAATAAATCCAAAGGAAGAAGAAGATTCTCAAGGCTATGCAACTCATTCGATGAAAGTTGGAGGAAAAAAATAAGTGTGTTTTTTGGAAAATGAAAATTATTTTTGATAGCAGACCTAATCCTCAAAGGAATAAAGATATGTCTCAAATCTAGTGTCTTCATTGCAATAAATTTGGTCACTTCAAATCCCAATGTCAGAAAAGGTTCAATCATAGGAACAAGAGAGGACATCAACATGTTACCATGGTAGAATTTGATGAGAAATCCAAGAGATCCAAAGCTAAAGAAGATAAAGGTCACTAATACCATTCCACATTTGTAGGATGTCTTTCATATGAAAACAATATATGGTTGATTAACAATGGAGCTTCAAGACATATTATAGGGAAGCATGGTCATCTTACAAGTTTAATGGGAATAATACTGACACAAAAGGTAGATATTGCAGACAACAACAATTATGCAGTCAAAGGAATTGGGACAACATATGTTGAGCTAGAAACACGTGAAAATGTTCACTTGAGAAACATTCTATGTTCCAAGTTTGACAAAGAATTTGGTTTCGTTTTCATGTTTAAAAGATAGAGTGGCCTTCATTGATGGGATATTCCTTATGTGGGACAAGGGCTCTAGTATAATCCGTTTAATCAAATATTTATTCCATTTTAACATCCTTGATATATAAGTATCATTAAATGGAGAAAGAATTTAATAACATAGGAGAAGCACATCCATATTTTTAGATACACAAAAAAAACATAAAAAAGAATGAATCATACAAGAAATCAATAGTTATTACTATTTTTTATGAATTAACAATGTTATATTCACAAACTTTTCATGCAACTCATGCAATGTTTGAAGCTAGATTTTATTAATATGAATTTAAAAAAACAAATAAACCCTCAATGTAAATATCCCCTCTTGGAAAATTAGAAACGATATGAAAAGAACACTTGATCAAGTTGTTATGATGCACCAATATACTAAATAAAGACACAACCTAAACAAATGTCTTAGGTAAAAGTAAGCAATGACAATTACTAATTATTTTGAATTAATAAAGTTGTATCCACAATTTCTTCTCGCTCTTCTCTGATTCCACTTACATCTTGCTTTCTACTAAAAAAACAAGGGAAAATTTCCATTTTACAATTATTGTAAATTATCATTGAAGTTTTATATATCAACTATGCAATTTAATCATAACAAATTCATCACACAAACAACTCAAAAATTTGGTCGAAATTTCGTATAGATAATCATCAAGTTTACGAAATTTTTAAAATCATTAAACAAATAAAACATTAACCTATTCACAATACATGTTATTAAATTGCAACAATATTATCAATTTGAAATAGTAAACGAAGAACAATGAATACTAATATATGTAATGTAATCAACAATACAACAAAAAGAAAAACAAATGGAAAATAATCTGAAATTTAGATCTATGTCCTTATGCATATTTTTCCATATTTCACATACAATATATTGAATCAATGATTATGTCTCTACATGTGAAAGAAGGACAAAGGTAATGCAACAATTAACCGATAATGCAAGAATTATTAATGAATGTCTCTATACAAACATGTCCCATTGCCAAACTGGAAACCAAACTTTAGCATAATAAACTTGTTTCCTCATCTTGTGTATCAACACCGTATCAAAATGTGAATTTCATTCAAGAAACTGAGGCAGGTATTAACAAAAAAATTCTCACTAATCAACTTCATGATATCTAATTAGATTTCCAAAATTTGAATCCTCTTGTGTTGTTACATCTCGAACTGACAAAAAAAAGATCAACATCCTGTAATCACTTAATATAGAAAACCATCATTTTTTAACTGATACACTCTTGATCCTTTAAAAGGACACATAGATGTATTCAAAATATCTACCAACCCCATAAGCATGTCCAATAAACTTTATATTCTTACCATGGTAATTCTTTGCACCACCTAAGTGGCAAGTTTTTGTACTACAAATATTGAAAATAGACGGCACAAAGAAAATGTAACAAATAAACAGACCATCTAAGAGCACACAACATGTCCCAATTTCCACAAATGAAAAAATTTGTTGATTGAACTAAAAAAAGGTGCATCAAACAACAACCATAATGAAATAATCACAAATGTATCTCCTAAATTGCACCAGATAAAATCTAGCAGAAGATTTATTATATACTATTTTAAATTGCATGAAAAAAGTGGGAAAAAATACATTGCATAAACTTTTTTGAAGCAACAATGGAAATCATCAGAAAAACTAGAAAAAGGGACTTTATACATCAACATTTTTTGACAATAAAACCCTATGCACAATATTGCCCAATGATATAAAACTATGATAACATGAAACTTACTTTAGAATCACAACAACTACACCGCTCAAACATACCAAAAGAACCATTGCATCCCAATATAGTTACAAGTACAAAATTCCACTACAAAATGAAAGACCCTTCTCTACCCCACATGATATTTAAAATTCATGATTCAAATAAAGACAACGCCAAATAGGTTCTAGGAACAGGGAATAGACAAAAAGCTAGGAAAAGGATATTTAACCAAAAAAAACCTTAGCCTAGAAACCCTAAGAGCTCAAAAATAATTAAATTCACATGGAATGTAAATAGCCAATGTGGAAGATTTCCTTGGTTGTTTATGGGGTTGACCTCTCATCCCCTTGTTCAACATTTCAAATTTTTCATTAGAGTTCCTTGCCTCCCCTTGTGAGCTAGATTCACCTTCAACAAATTCATAGAAACCAAGACTAGTTTTGATAGTAGGTGACCATTGATTACTAATAATATCATCCAAAATCTTAGTACTATCTTGAAATCGTAATAGTTTATCCTTTTATTCTAATTTACCTTTCAAGATATTTACCTAATCCCGATGTTTTTATTCCTTTTCCAGATATTGATTCTTCAATATTTCTTCAGACTTTCTTCCTTCTTCCACTTGTTGCCTTAGTTTGAGAATCTCATTTTCTTGTTCTTCATTATTCTCCTGCAGCATTTGACATACTCTGAAGGCACACTCCAGCTGGTCTTTTAAATTGATAACCTCTTCTTTGAGGTCACTCTCTCTTTTGTTAAATAGATCTTGTTGATCTATGATTTTATCTGATACTTCATTTGATGGTTCATCTTTAATCTCAGCTGATTCAGAATTTGAATGCTTTCTGCCACCTAATAGCAGGCTGTCACATTTCTTTTGAGTTGTCTTCCTCTTCTGACATGCTTTCTTTCCCATTGTTCTATGGATCTCCTTCAAGAGATCAAGCTTCTACCAAAGGACCCGCTCTGATAGCAATTGTTTGAAATAATACTGAGAGGAGGGGGTGAATCAGTATTAGAAAATCACTAACTTTTTCATTTCCATAATCAGATTTATATAAGCTACTTCAGTTAACAGAACCCGTGTGTACACACAACTGTGTTTAATGCAACTATCGTATATCCAGTAAACTTATTATTCAGTTAATCCATTATATGTTGATCTTTAATCAGTGCATTAGAAATTCATTAACCATATAAATATTAAACATGTGTAGTAAAACAGAATAGATCATCACACATAAGAAATACACATGAACACCATGATATAAGCTGGAAACCCAATGCGGGACAAAAGGCACCTACTGTCGTCTTCCTTTAATATAAGAAAAATGTGTTTACAATCTTGTACTGGTGCAGACTCATACCAGTACGCAGGCACCCACCTGTAGAGGGCTACAACCTTTTGTAGTTCTCCAGCTACTATTAGAAGGGAGCTACAACCCCCTATCTCTTGTACTATTTGATATGTTTATTAGTACATAGGTGCCGGCCTACTGAAGGCTCCAACCTTCACTCATTTTCCAGCTGCTACTGGAAGGGAGCTCCAACCCCCTTGCTCTTGTACTAGCCGATATGTTTACCAGTATGTAGGCACTGGCCTACAAAAGGCTATGACCTTCTCTCTTCCTCCAAGGACCATGTTTCATAAATTTTCATACTAGATACTCCTAAAGCAAAACACCATAATATGATGGCCACGTTTCATCCAATTTTCACACTCGACCCATCAACAACGTTGAAGCACAAAATTAATCACCACTGAAATACACCCATCAACTACATCTGCATCATAAGTCTCTGAATCACCCAACACTGGAACACTGAAATCCTGTCAATAAAACATAGTTACCAGAATGCAGAGCAGACCACAGAACTCTTCAACATCAACCAGATCCAACTCCAACTTCAAATATCATACTTCATACTGTATATGCTACTCTGATGAGCTGAACCAACGTGTATACACGCTTTTACCAAAGCGAACCCCCGTGTAGTTCTGCAAATATTTATTCATAACTTTGCAGCTATTCCAGACATCAGTCATACCCAGATCATATCATTTATACAATAAAACATGCGTCAATAATTCAGATCTAGTCTATCCATGATCAAACTACATAATGATAATACATTCCTAGCCTTATGATCCTGATCCATCATCCATCATCAACCGCGTAGGTGCATCCTTGGTTCAGATCATGAAAAGCATCACAAACCCATAACCAACATATTAGACCTCACACTTCATCAGATATTCATCACGTGCGCTTTTGCTTAATGATCTTCTTCTCCTTATATAGGTTAAGGCCTCTCCCAATACCATGGTCCAAAACAACGTAGGACCGATACCTTGGACCCAATACTCAACACCTTAGACCAAATACCATGGACCAGTACCAAAATACCATGGTCCAAACACCATGGACCAAAACTTAGCTTTCCAACATGTACGCGCCTTTCCTTCTGTGAAAGTGCATGTGCACGTTATATGCGCCTTTTGGTTTGCTAACTCGCTCGTATATGTGCCTTTGTCACGGTGAGCCTGTGTATACCTCTTTCAGATCATTAATTCTTTGCTATTGACCTGCTGCACTATGATTTGTCATCTGAGTGAGTTGCCATCAAGTGCAGCACCTGTATCATACCTATATCATAATGCCGACAATCTCTCCCTTTGGACTTGATGGCAACAACCACACCAAGTCACTCTCCCTTTTTAACAAAAATGGAAAAGGGAGACCATGATATTCTCTCCCTTTGATATTCATTATGCTATCCATACTCCCCCTGAGTATATGCTGAAATATCTGATTGAGCTCTCTCTTTGTACATGCTGAGATGTACCAATCTGTCCATGCTCCCCCTGAGCACATGCAGAGTTTGCAAAAATATTTTTCAAAAGAATAACATGACTCTACAACTCAACTAAGTGAGTATGAACTTCCTATCACCAATTACTCATACATACATCAATCTCCCAACCACGTTGGGATACACCAAATGTTTATACATGACTGAAATAGACATTATTACATCATCCTCCCATGCATAGTGAGGGTACAAATTAGGTCTTTGCATGACATTTACATCAAATGATATACATGACTTTTATAACAAAGGACCAACAATCTAAACAAGACCATGATAGTCATCAACAACTATCATACACCATATATGATCTACACCATAAGCATTTGTCAACAACATCTAGACCTGCAATACCATTTTCTTGACCAACCAACAGTAAGTAGCAATATGTATCATTTAGCCACATAAGCATCATCACCAAAGACTTCTAACCGTAATGCCAACAATGCATTATTTGAAGCATATGCTCCCCCTGAACCTGTTCCATCTGTTCACTGTCAGATCTGATCATGCATATATCAGCAAGAAGTATCAAGACTTCACCATCAATCAGATATACATCAAGTTAGGATCAAAAGCACTTCTAAACAACATCTTATGAGTAGCAACACATTTCCACACATCATCAGTAGATTGTAACCACCATCAAACAGAGCAAATAATTGACTGAACCATATCAGCCTCTTTTTCTTGAGTCTGTTCCACTGCTTTTCCTCAACCCATCATGTACGCAACTGTGTAGCTTCGAACTCGCGTATATACACAAATTATCTTCATGAAATCTGCGTATGAGATTTAGAACACTGAAGTTTCACACTTTCATCTCCCTCTGAGTCTGTCATGTCTGTATACTCTGCTATGCCGCATCTTTCTGACTTTATTTCCTTCCTCTTCCATATCTTCGATTGTGATGATGTTTTCTCCTTTTGGTATGGTTCCCAAAATCTTCTCCTGCATTCCTTTGCTATATGTCCAGGCTTGTTACATGCATAACATCTTACATATTTCATATTCCTTCTGTAGCAGTCAAGAACTTTGTGACCAAACATATTACAAGAAAAACAATACCGCTTAAAGTACCTAGAATGTGATGCTCTTTTTGTGTGACGGTCTTGAACCATTCTACTTTTGCATCTTGTGACAACATGTCTAATATTATGACATACATAACATTCAACATTTTTTATTGGAGGAAATAACCGTCTATCACTTCCACATTTAGGAGCAAAAGATTTTCTTTGAAGACTTTCTTTCCATTGTTGTTGATGGGGTTGACGTCTCATCTCCTTGTTGAACATTTCGGATCTTGCATTAGAGTTCCTTGCGTCACCTTGTGAGCTAGATTCACCTTCAATAGATTCATAGAAACCAAGACCAGTTTTGCTAGCACGCAACCTTTGACTACTAAGAATATCATCCAAAATCTTAGTACTATCATGAAATCATCATAGTTTATAATTTTCTTCTAATTTACCTTTCAAGATATTTACCTCAACCTGATGTTGTTCTTCCTTTTCCAGATATTGCTTCTTCAAGATTTATTCAGACTTTTTTCCTTCTTCCAATTGTTGCCTTAGTTTGAGAATCTCATTTTCTTGTTCTTCATTCTACTCCTGCAGCATTTGACGTACTCTCTGAAGGCACACTCCAGTTGAGCTTTTAAATTGATAAACTTCTTCTTTGAGGGCACTCTCTCTTTTGTTAAATAGATCTGGTTGATCTATGATTTTATCTGATGCCTCATTTTCAAGTTCATCTTGAATCTAAGGTGATTCAAAATATGAATACTTGCTTCCACCTAACAGTAAGCTGTCACTGTTCCATTGCACTGTCTTCCTCTTTTGACGTGCTTTCTTTCCCATTGTTCTACGAATCTCCTTCAAGTGATTAAGCTTCTACCAAAGGACCTACTCTGATACCAGTTTTTGGACATAATGCTGAGAGAGGTGAGTGAATCAGTATTAGCAAATCACTAACTTTTTCATTTCCATAATCAGATTCATATACGCTACTTCAGTTAAGGGAACCTGCATGTACATGCAACTTTGTTTAATGCAACTAGCGTATATCCAATAAACTTATGATTCAGTTAATACATTATATGTTGATCTTTAATCAGTGCATTAGAACTTCATTATCCATATAAAGAGTAAACAGGTGCAGTAAAATAGAATAGATCATCACACATAAGAAACACACATGAACACCATGATATAAGGTGGAAACCCAATGCGGGACAAAATCCACCTGCTGCCGTCTTCCTTTAATATAAGAAAAACCTGTTTACAATCTTGTATAGGTGTAGACTCATACCAGTATGGTGGCACCCACCTGTAGAAGGCTATAATATTCTCTCATTCTCCAGATACTATTAGAAGGAAGCTACAACCCCCTGGCTCTTGTAATAGCTGATATGTTTACTAGTACGTAGGCACCGACCTACTGAAGGCTCCGACCTGCACTCGTTTTCTAGCTACTACTGGGAGAGAGCTCCAAACCCCTAGATCTTGTATTGGCTGATATGTTTACCATTTCGTAGGCACCATCCTACAGAGGGCTATGACCTTCTCTCTTCCTCCAGGGACCACGTTTCATACATTTTCATACTGGAGACTCCTAAAGCAAAAAAACATAATCCGAAGGCCACGTTTCATCCAATTTTCATACTGGACCCATCAATATCATTGAAGTAGAAAATTAATCACCACTGTAATACACCCATCAACTACATCTGCATCATCAATCTCCGAATCACCCAACACTGAACAATGAAACCCTGTCAACAAAACACAATCACCAGAATACAGAGCAGACCATAGAATTCTGCAACAACAACCAGATCCAACTGCAACTTCAAATATCATACTTATACTATATAAGCTACTACGATGAGCCGAACCAGCGTGTATATGTGCTTTTACCAAAGTGAACTCGCGTATAGATCTGCAAATATTTATTCATAACTTTGCAGCTATTCCATACATCAGTCATACCTAGATCATATCATTTATACAATAAAAGATGCATCAATAATTCAGATCTAGTCTATTCATGATCAAACCACATAATGATAATACATTCCTAGCCTTATGATCCTGATCCATCATCCATCATCAACCGCATAGGTGCATCCTTGGCTCAAATCAAGAAAAGCATCACAAACCTATAACCAGCATACTAGACCTCACACTATTAGATAATCATCACTTGTTCTTTTGCCTAATGATCTCCTTCTCCTTATATAGGTTTAGGCCTCTCCCAATACCATGGTCCAAAACCACATAGGACTGATACCTTGGACCCAATATCTCGGGTCAATACCTCAGACCAAATACCATGGACCAATACCAAAATACCATGGTCCAAATACAATGGACCAAAACTTAGTTTTCCAGCATGTACACACCTTTCCTTCTGTGAAAATGCATGTATACATTATACATGCCTTTTGGTCTGCTAACCCACGAGTATACATGCCTTTGCCATGGTGAACCTGCGTATACCTCTTTTTGATCATTAATTCTTTGTTGTTGACCTGCTGCATTATGATCTGTCATCTAAGTGACTTTCCATCAAGTACAACACCTGTATCATACATGTATCATAATTCCAACAATCTTCCCCTTTGGACTTGATGGCAACAACCACACCAAGTCACTCTCCCCCATTGACATCTAGGGCAAAGCGCAGACTATGATATTTGCTCCGTTTGATATTCATTATTCTATCCATAATCCCCCTGAGTATATGCTGAAATCTCTAAATGAGCTCTCCCTTTGTACATGCTGAGATGTACCAATCCATGCATGCTCCCCCTCAGCACATGTAGAATTCTATGATTGGACTCCCCCTTTGTACATGCCAAGATGTAACAATCTGTCCATGCTCTCCCTGAGCACATGCAGAGACTACAAAAATATTTTTCAAAAGAATAACATGACTCTACAACTCAACTAAGTGAGTATGACCTTCCTATCACCAATGACTCATACATACATCAATCTCCCAACCAAGTGGGGATACACCAAATGTTTATACATGACTAAAATATACAGTATTACATCATCCTCTCATGCATAATGAGGGTATAAATTTGGTCTTTGCATGACCTTTACATCAAATGATATACATGACTTTTATAACAAAGGACAAGCAATCTAAACAAGACCAAGATAGTCATCAACAACTATCATACATTGTATATGATCTGCACAAATACTTGCAATACCATTTTCTTGAGCAACCAACAATAAGTAGCAAGATGTATCATTTAGCCACATAAGCATCATCACCAAAGACTTCTAACCATAATGCCAACAATGCATTATTTGAAGCATATGCTCCCCCTGAACCTGTTCCATCTGTTCGCTGGCAGATCTGATCATGCATATATCAGCAAGAAGTATCAAGACTTCATCATCAATCAGATATACATCAAGTTAGGATCAAAAACACTTCTAAACAACATATTATGAGTACCAACACATTTCCACACATCATCAGCAGATTGTAACCACCATCAGACAGAGCAAATAATTGATTGAACCATATCAACCTATTTTTCTTGAGTCTGTTCCACCACTTTTCCTCAAATCATCATATATGCGACTGTGTAGCTTTGAACTCACATATATACACAACTTTTCTTCATGAAACCTGCGTATGAGATTTAGAACACTGAAGTTTCACACTTTCAGCTCCCTCTGAGTCTGTCATGTCTGTATACTCTGTTATGACACATTTTTCTTACTTTACTTCCTTCTTCTTCCATATCTTCGACTGTGATGATTTTTTCTCCTTTTGGTATGGTGCCAAAAACCTTCTCCTGTATTCCTTTGCTATATGTCGAAGCTTGTTACAGGCATAACATCTTACATATTTCATATTCCTTCTATAGCAGTCAACACCTTTGTGACCAAACATATTGCAAGAAAAACAATACCCCTTAAAGTACCTGGAATGTGGTGCTCTTTCTGCGTGACGATCGTGAACCATTTTACTTCTGCATCTTGCTACAACATGTCCAAGATTATGACATACATAACATTCAACATTATTTATCGGAGGAAATAACCATATATCACTTCCACAGTTAGGAGCGGGAGATTTTCTTTGAAGACTTTCTTTCCTTGGTTGTTGATGGGGTTGGCTTCTCATCTTCTTGTTGAACATTTCATATTTTCATTAGAGTTCCTTACCTCACCTTGTGAGCTAGATTCACCTTCAACACATTCATAGAAACCAAGACCAGTTTTGATAGAAAGTGACCCTTGAATACTAAGAATATCATCCAAAATCTTAGTATTGTCTTTAAATCGTAATAGTTTATCCTTTCCTTCCAATTCACCTTTCAAGATATTTACCTCAACTTGATGTTGTTCTTCCTTTTCCAGATATTTTTTCTTCAAGATTTATTTAGACTTTCTTCCTTCTTCCACTTGTTTCCTTAGTTTGAGAATCTCATTTCTTGTTCTTCATTCCGCTCCTGCAGCATTTGACGTACTCTGAAGGCACACTCCAACTGATATTTTAAACTGATAACTTCTTTTTTGAGGGCACTCTCTCTCTTGTTAAATAGATCTTGTTGATCTATGATTTTATCTGATGCTTCATTTGTTGCTTCATCTTCTATTCGACGTGATTCAAAATCTGAATACTTGCTTCCACCTAACAACAGGCTATCACTATTCCTTTGAGCTATCTTCCTCTTCTGACGCACTTTCTTTCCCATTGTTCTACAGATCTCCTTCAAGAGATCAAGCTTCTACCAAAGTACCTGCTCTGATACCAATTGTTCGAGATAATACTGAGGGGGGGGTGAATAAGTATTAGCAAATCACTAAATTTTTCATTTCCATAACCAGATTCATATACACTATTTTAGTTAAGGGAACCCGCGTGTACATGCAACTGTGTTTAATGCAACTAGCGTATATCCAGTAAACATATGATTCAGTTAATCCATTATATTTTGATCTTTAATCAGTACATCAGAACTTCATTAACCATATAAATAGTAAACATGTGTAGTAAAATAGAATAGATCATCACATAGGAAACACACATGAACACCATGATATAAGGTGGAAACCTAATGCAAGACAAAAACCACCTACTGCTATCTTCCTTTAATATAAGAAAAACCTGGTTACAATGTTGTACTAGCACAGACTCATACCAGTACACATGCACCCACCTGTAGAATGCTAGAACCTTCTCTCGTTCTCCATCTACCACTGTAAGGGAGCTACAACCCCTCTGGCTCTTGTACTAGCCGATATGTTTACTAGTACGTAGGCGCCGACCTACAAAAGGCTCCAACCTTTACTTTTTTTCCAGCTACTACTGGAAGGGAGCTCCAACCCCCTGGCTCTTGTACTGGCCGATATGTTTACTAGTATGTAGGTGCCAACCTATAGAAGGCTACGACCTTCTCTCTTCCGCTAGGGACCACGTTTCATAAATTTTCGTACTTGATACTCTTGAATCACAACACCATAATATGAAGGCCATGTTTCATCCAATTTTCATATTGGACCCATCAACAACATTGCAGCACAAAATTAATCACCACTGCAATACACCCATCAACTACATCTGCATCATCAATCTCTGAATCACCCAACACTGAAAAACTGAAACCCTGTCAACAAAACATAGCCACCAGAGTACAGAGCGGACCACAGAATTCTGCAACAACAACCAGATCCAACTACAACTTCAAATATCATATTTCATACTATATATGCTACTCTGATGACCCAAGCTAGTGCGTATACCTGCTTTTACCAAAGTGAACCCGCGTACAGATCTACAAATATTTATTCATAACTTTGCAGCTATTCCAGACATCAGTCATACCCATACCATATAATTTATACAATAAAACATGCATCAATAATTCAGATCTAGACTATCCATGATAAAAAAAAATAATGATAATACATTCCTAGCCTTATTATCCTGATCCATCATCCATCATCAACTACATAGGTGCATCCTTGGTTCAGATCAAGAAAAGCATCACAAACCCATAACCAGCATACTATAACTCACACTTGATCAGATATTCATCACTTGTGTTTTTGCCTAATGATCTTCTTCTCCTTACATAGGTTTAGGCCTCTCTCAATACCATGGTCCAAAACCACGTAGGACCGATATCTTGGACCCAATACCTGGGGTCAATACCTTGGACCAAATACCATGGACCAATACCAAAATACCATGGTCCAAATACCACGGACCAAAACTTAGTTTTCCAACATGTACGGATCTTTCCTTCTGTGAAAGTGCATGTGTATGTTATACATGCCTTTTGGTCTACTAACCCGCGTGTATACGTGCCTTTGTCACAGTGAACCTACGTATACCTCTTTCTGATCATTAATTCTTTGCTATTGACCTGTTGCACTATGATCTGTCATCTGAGTGAGTTGTCATCAAGTACAATAGGTATATCATACATGTATCATAATGCCAACAATGGCTCTATTGGCTAACCAACCGAATCCCCTCCCATTTTTCAAATGATATGGGCCCCTCTCTTTTTGTTTGCATTTTTCTTTTGATTTTCATAAATGAAAATTTCTACTTTTGATTGTTATCTCAACCTTGCGAAATTTTGTTGTTTGGTGTTAACAAAAAATTGATGCTTTTCTCTAATACCTTGTTTCCTTATCTATTATGGTTATGTAATAATAATGTAACCTACGTTGTAATGCCATTTTATGTGGTTAGAAGTCCTCATATGCTAGCCAATCTTGGTCCAAATTCTCGTGTGTGTAATTATTTTTGTTTTATTATTTTATATAAACATTAATCATGTCACATTACAATAGGCCTTATGAATTTTCATTGACCTTTTATGTTATAGAAACCTTGATTTAATAGTTTTATTCAAAGTATTATTCCTATATATTATGGTGATTCACATGATGTAAGTTATTGTGATTGTGCATTATATGGTGATATGAGATTATATAGTTATAGTGAATGATTTTAAAACAATTATATCTCCTTTGTTGATTTGAACTCTCAACTTATGGAATGTTTGAAACATTGGATATATTACGCTCCTGAGTATAGTATGATCTATGTCATATGCAAAGATATAATGTATGATTTGTATGCAAATAAACTTTGACATCGGCATTTCATTTTCTCATAGCGAGAGTGATATATGGTGGTGTGAGATGGATTTCATATGATTTATTGTAGTTACTGCGTTTCCAATTTGGCGATCACACCTTGCAATACCTATGTACATTCTAACCCACGACCATAACTTAACCCATAATCCATTAAAATGTTCAGATTGTCATGACATAACTATGGTATAGTCTCAAAACTACATTTGATGACCTTTTGAGTCACCTTGTAGGGTTTTCATTCCAATATTTTTCTCTGGTTTCATTTTTACCTCTGTATTTCCTGGTTCCTCTACTAATTGCTAAGGTTTTGACCTTCTATGTGTTCATTTTCTTGTCTTTTGAGCTCAGATTCTATTATGACCATACAAATAGTGAGAGTAGAGTTGGTAGGGAGAAACCTTATGAAAACGTACGAATAATTATTGAATACAAATCTCTTTTTGAGCAGGTTGGCTATTGGGGCTTTATTCAACCATTTTAAAGGCTTAACAATGGCATGGTCAAAGCCTTTGCCTCCACCCTCAATGGAAAGTGAGTAAAGCTTGGAGACATGGAAATGATGTTCATGTGAGTTTCATAGTTGAAACTTCCTTCCCATCCACAAGTGGCAAACGGTGGTCCAAAACCTACCTTGTTCGTGATATCATGTGGTAGGACTTTTTAGTAAAAAAAATACAATGGTTACTACATCGATATGCCTTGGTGTTTTTGCATAATATCTGGTTTTTTATGGCTTTTCTCATTCATAAGATTAATTTGCCTTATTTCTTACACAAGAGTTTGGCCAAAAAGGTGAAAACCCATCACTCTGACTATAGAAACCTATATAGATCACTCTTTCACCATGGAATTAAATGTATTCTAGTTAATAACCATTTGTATAATGTCAACTAGTAATGGGAAATTTGTCTTTTGTGGAATGGTTACCAAGAATCCTTAGCATCTGGTCGACATAATGGTAAATCTAATATTTCACTAAACCCTCTCTCTCTAGGCTCGACTTCATCTGATTTTTGTGTCAAAGAGGAGAACAACTCTGGGAACTACATTCATAAACAACAGTTTGATTTTTCCAATGATGATAGGTATGAAATCCATGAATCTCCACTAGCTCGCATTATAAGGAGTAGGGTCAAAGATATTTTGTTGCATCATACTGAATTAGAATCAATCTAAGAAATAGTTTGAAAATTTGAAAAAACGTGATAGTTATCCTAGCACAGAACCGACATTCCAAGAAAAACATAGTTAGTATAAATAAAATCTGTAGTCTAGAGTCAAAACTAAATAGACAAAAAAATTCTAGGATGAGGAAAAATAGGTGAACAAATCTCCCAATTGAAGAGGTATTTGTTGATCTCGAACCAAATACATATATTTTGTCCAAAAAGAATAAGCCTCAATCAAGAGATAACTTTAGTTTCCTGATGATGAAAATAATATACCTTATGTTGACAGTGATTTTGGGAAAGATACATGTTCTCATAAAACCCTGTTAAATATGTACCAGCACTAGGAACTTTTGATGGCAGTCCCTCATCCAAAACAACGAATAAGTCAGCTTATTCAGGAAAATAATCAACTCAAAGAATCAAACCTAGCTAAGGAAATAAAGGAATGGAAATCCTCTAGTTCAAAAAGAAAATCATAGTCCTCTGATACATAGATTATTCTTAAGTCATCTCGAGCCATAGTAATAAATTTTCTAGATCTTGATAATTCGAGTGATGTGAAATAAAGGTTTTTATTGTTATCTATGTTTCATCCTTTGAATATTTTAAGTTGTACTCATATTACGATTTTCATTGATAATCTTATAAGGTTGTTACAAAATCAAAGACTCTATAAAAACCCTCTTTCTTGATTATGTCAATTATTGTTCATGTTTTCCTAATTTGTAATAGGTCTCTCTATTGGTTGAAACATGACCCTTGTGAATGGATCACTTTGCATAACCTCCAGTTGTTGTAAATCTAGAAAGGTTATCCTATTAGTTTCCTTGTCTATTTTATTTTATCTATTGGGATATGGCCATGAGGTTGAGTAAACATTGTTTAATATTTTGTGAAAGGTAGTTCAAATTCTATGTTTTTTTAGACACGCTTAGTAGAATTAACCCTATACAAACCTCTCATTTTGGAAGAGAAAGGGTGGATCCTAGGAGAGAATACATTGAAAGGAAATGCTTGGTTAATATTATTATGACTGCGGGATACACTTATTACTTTTGTAAGTGTGTACCTTATTTGGTTTTAATTAATCAATTTATACTTATAATATTTCATTTTGCATAATCACGATGATCATCATCTACTTATATTCTATGATTTGATTCTTGAATATTAAGGGGATAGTAATATTGTTGTTGTGTGATTTGATTCCATAGGCAAACAATAAGTTTATTTTAATTTTCCTCTTCTTGTGTTAATTTAATTTCGATTTTTGCAGTTTGATCACTTTTGCTTGTTGTGACTTGTGTCTTGAGGCTGATTCCAATCTAGGCATTAATTTACCTTGAATTATCGTAGTTTGATTGTGGGAGTTTAAGTTGTAATTTAGGTTATTTTCATTGGAATTAACTTGACACATGTGCTCTATAACAATTTTAGAAGTGTTTTTATGTTGTGTTATTTATTTATTGGTTCTATTCACAAATGAATCGATGAAATATTATTTGACCTTTTCAAATTTCTACACTCATTTATTTTCTTTTATCTTAGTTGGGAAGTAATTATAATGTCATATATTTAATTTTCATTCTTAATGTGTGTTATCATAACTCGCATTTTTTTATCTTGTTAGTTTGAAATATCTCAAGCTTACTTTTATGTAGTTTCATATATTTCAATTAAATCACATTAAGGATCACATTTAATTTATTTGAACCTATAAATTAAAAGTTAGTTTGCATTTTACCTTTTTAATAGTATATTAGAATTACATATAATTTCATAAACTAGTTAGAATATGTTCTAGTGTTTATTTATTGTATTATAACTTTGTACATTTCTTGTATCATAAGATGTTATTTCATTCTCTATCTTATTGTATAGTACATTAACTAGTGGATTATTAGTTTTAGATTAATTGTATATTAATCATAGGATAGGTATTAACCCATTTTCTTTTACTTTCATGAGAGGAAGAGGTATATAGGCCAATGGAGCTTTGAAATCCATTCAGAGTGAGCATTCCAAATAGATTGGAATTTTTAAAGAGACACTGTTTGGGTCACTTCTCCCTTGTTGAATAAGGTGCATAAAACCCAGATCAACAAAATGGCGCAACAAGGAGGGCCAAGCTAACAAAATAGCCTCGTGGACTCTTGGTTTTTGAATGGTTTTAATATCTCATAGATCCTTTCCAAACCTCCTTTTTGGAGCATACTTTTAGTTCATTTCAACCTCCTAGGAGCATTCCCAAAGAGGCAATCGACTACTTATAAAAGCTAAGATTTGATGGTGAGGATACCATTTCTTCTCTTGGACATATTCGTTATTTTTTTTTGTCAATATAGTTCTTTTAGAAATTTTACTGATGATGTGTTATGGAGGTAGTTTACACCTACTTTCCCGTGGAGAATTAGAATTTGGTTCAAACCGTTGCCAATGAAATCCATTCACTCATGTAACTAGGTCACTAAAGTATTTTTGAACGCTCATCAGAGTTACGTTATGACATGTTATGCTTAGAAATCAATAATATTTCAATGCATGAAGATGATTTTATTGAACAATTTTCTTCTATATTTTATTCACTTTCTTGTATATTTTGCTTAGAAGATTAACCATTTATGTAAGAGCTAATCTTATGGTTTTTAGTTATTGTTGATTCTAAAAATAAAAATAATGAAGAAAAAGTAATGAAAACAATGTATACCTATCCCAGGATGAGAAAGCATAGATCCAATGGTTAGTTACTATCCCATTTCCAAATATTTAGAAGAAATCATTGAATCTTAAAATTGTTCACATCCACGCACAACAGGAATTAGTTTCCCACATTCTCAGAAATTTGAAACCAATTTAGATTTTAATCTTCAAATTATTCATGAAATCCATCTTGAAGTTGGTGGTCAAGAGGAAAATTCATTACAATTAAACTTCACATAAAATCAGGATTCAACTTGCGAACATATTGATAATGATTCTTCCTTAGAGGATCATCTTGAACTAGTATATAGTATTCTAGGAAAACATACATCCATTAACTAGAGCTTAACTAATAATCTCATGGAAGATGTTTCACTTCATGCAAATCTAATGTACCCTCGTAGTCATTATTTCATGTATCTTGATTTGTTTATGAATCTTGGTACTTGCAATAATGATTCTAATCTTTGTCATGGTTTGCAAGAGAGGGAAGTTCATTATGATGATTACGATGATGATATGCAAAATGATGACGTGGGACTCCCTAAACATAAGTCCAAATTCCCAATTTCATTAAAGGAAATTTTAGCCTAAAAGTGCGCATTAATTTTTCATGTAATTTCCATGTCATGATATGTAAACCAATCAAAATCATTTAAATTTAAAAAGAGGTACATGTAAATATTTTATAGGGAAAAGAAGAAAAAATATTTTTTTAATTGTATTTTTGGCTTATCTCGTTTCACAAATTTTAAGTGTAGACACTCGTTGGATGCAAATTAATGAGTCATCAGAATAGTTGACATGTAGTCTATCCCCATAATTTTATATTTTAAATATCATGAAATATATGATGTCCACAATCTTCCTACAATGTTGGTAGTGAAGCAGAGGGACACATAACAAGGGCTGGTTGAATTTCTTTCAATTCCTTTGAGCACAGGAAGGATATTGACTTAGAACTTTACAAGATCCTTCTCTATTTTTCCAAACTGTTGAGGGGAATTCCCCAACGATACCTGCAAGGTTACAACAGTTGTGAAAACCTTGCCAAATGTTATGTCAGGAGGGAAAAAAGAAGCCAATTTTGAAATATGGCTCACTCAGGTTCTAAATGAGGATAAGACAAGGAAAAAAACTAATAGAGGCAGGTCAAAATTGAAAATATGGAGACTAGATATTTTATGCTATCTGTCACCAAACAATAGCCCTAAAATAGCAAAAAAAATAAAGTTTCTTCTCCTTAATAATTTTTTTTATGATTTCCATACCATTCAACCACTAATCAAATTTGATAGCCAAATGATAGAAGATGTGTATTTAGGAACAAAAGTTTTATTAATCAAAAGAAAATAAATTAAAGCTTACAACAATCTCTCAATACTCTTACATGAGAAGAAAAATAAACTTCAGATAATTTTGGTCTAAACAAAATTTGTTATGGAAAACCTACCACAAATGAAAAATGTCCACTTACATTAAATGCAATACTAACAATTTTCGTCGTTTTAATACAATGTAGTGAATGCTTTTCAAGATTTATTGATAATATAGAAAATCCTAACAATATGAAAATGCAATTCTAAACCAAAGCATTTTGGATCATAATATGAAACATTGCATTCGGATGACAAAAACCATTGCTAAAAAAAACATTATTGTTGAAGAAATATCAATGTTGGACAAGAATGAGGCATGGGATATAATGGAGTTGCTAGATAGAGGTAAACCTATTCGCAACAAATGGATGTTTAAGAAGTTGAATGTAGAAGGAAAAATAGAGAAATAGAAAACTTAATTAGTAGCAAATAGAGTTTTTAATTAATTTATTTTTTGTTGTTGTTGCCAATATAGTTTTTATTATTTTTTTCAGTTGTTGTTACTTTGAATTTTAATGCACACTAGATGGATGTGAAGACAACATTCCTACATGGGGATATGAGAGAAGATATTTACATGAAGCCAAGATTATTTTCAATAAAGGGATATAAATAGATGGTATGCATGTTGAAAAAGACAACATTCCTACATGGGGATATGAAAGAAGAGATTTGCATGAAGCCAAGATTATTTTCAATAAAGGGATATAAATAGATGGTATGCATGTTGAAAAGTCCTTTTATGGGTTAAAGAAATCGCGAATGATGTGATATAAAAAATTTGGTAGTTATATATTGTGATTTGGATTCACAAGGAGCAAGAAATATGGTTATTTTAAATCAATTGGTGATAACCTTATTTATTTGTTCTTATAGGTGGATGATATGTTGCTAATTAGAAATGATGGAGACATTACCCAAGATGTGAAAACTCAATTGTGCTCTAAATTTAGCATGAAGGACCTTGGAGCTTTAAATTTCATTTTGGGCATAGAAATTAAAAGAGAACTAACAAAAGGGGAAACTATGGCTAAATCAAGAGAAGTAGGCCGAGACGTGAATGGATTCATTGAATTCATTGTTTTAGAGGCAATATCACTCATACTATTTTCATTATAAAAAAATAATTCTTAAAAAAAAAGAAAAATGAAATGTAAACTCATATAATTAAATTAAGAAATTAGACCAAGCACAACCAACAACAGATAAAAAAAAATAAATATCATGATAAAAGCTCTAACTTCCCCATCCAGCATTTGGTAAACATAAATCATAAAAACAAATTAAAATAAAATAAAAATAAAATATGCTACTTAAAATAACAAGTGCTACATAATAGCTAGTAGATGCCCCTTAATTTAAACATAACTAAATTGAAGTAAAAAAATAATAAATAACTAAAATTGCATTTTGCAGAGAAATAAAGTGTAAAGATAAATATTCTATAATATTGGTGATCTTTTATTATTTATTTTTAAAAAATAAAAGGTATAAAAATATTTTTCATTTCTAATTATATTACCTTAATTAATTAAAATAATAATTTTATATAATTATATTTTAAATTAAATAAATCTTTTATATAAATAAAAACAATTTGAATGCTAACATAAAAGTATATTAAGTGATCAAAAATAATATTCTTTGATATCTATTTTTAATATTAAGATTTTTTTTTTATATATGACTAAAGCAAAAACATCATTGATAAGTGTAAAATGAGCGGTAAAATGAATATGTCACCTCTATTTTTAGGAGGCTGGAGAAGGTGAAAAAGGAAGAAAAGAAGGAAGGGATAACTAAATATTTTTAGTTGGTCTCAATGGTGTTTTTTTCATTGTTCTAGGCTGTTGCTTTATATGACTGATTTTTTTGTTGTATTAACTTCAACTGGTATGATTGAACACTCTAGAGCGTATACAACATCTAATTTTAATTTTTAATAAAATTACCTTTTTTCCTTGGGAAAAAAGTGTGTAAAAACTAAATATTACCATTCTAAAAAACTATGAAAATATATTTAAAACTGTCTAAACTATTAGATTTAAAAGACAAAATGTCACTTTTGGCTTAAATATATATGTTGTAAAATATATTTCAAAAACACTTTCTATGTAAGATTCAAATCCAAATATTTTTGTAAAACAAATTCAAATATTCTTAAGAAATTAAAACCTCATTACTTTGAGAAAATGTATCAAGCAAAAATAAGTAAAACAATAATAGTATCAAAAACACATTTATAAAATATATGTTGTTATATTAATTTTTCATTATTTTAATTTTTATTTCTTTAGAATTTTATTTAAAAAATTAAAATAATACCAGTTTTGAAGATATCTTGGTTTTAGTATTATATGGTAAAAAGGCTAAGCAATACTGCATTAAAACAAACCTAATGATTTATTGGAAGACAATGCATAATCAAACATTTTCAAATATACATAAAAAATTATGGTAGAAAGCTAATCAACAATCATGCACAAAGCTAATCCACGTATGTGTTAGACATTGCACAAACATGCATTTCGAAATATGTAAGGCTCTCAATACAAAATAAAAAATTAATATAATACCAATTTGTGTTGTTTTAGTATTATTATGGTAAAAATATAATATGTAAAAAAGGTAATATCAATATGAAGTTTGTGTTGTTTGGGTATTAACATGGTAAAAGGCTAATATCTAAAAAATTAGATATTTTGCAACTCTAAGAAACTTAAAAAAAAGTTCAAATTTTTTGTATATTGCTAGACTTGCAATAAGAAATAAAAAATTAGGATGATACAAATTTCTAAGTAAAACTTCTATATATTGTTAAACTTAAAGTGCAAAATAAAAAAATCAAGGTAACACCAATATTGAAATTGATATCTCATTCAATATTATTATTGTAAAAATGTAATCAATGTTCAGGAACAAAAACTGACAACATGTTAAGAACTTATGTATCATCGAACTTAAATACAAAATTCTCCTCTTAGCTCTTTGACATTTTGTAAAAAAATATTTTAAAATAACTTTAGATTTTAAAATTCAAAAGACAAAACTGAATAAAAATAAAAAAAAATTAAATATTAAAAACACTTTCTAAGAAATCATAAATTTCACTATTTTGAGAAAATGTAGCAAACCAATATTCTATTAATTTGATTAAATATAGTTGAGAAATCCAATTAAAATTCCATCACATTGTGGCTGCCCTTTTATAAAAAATGTGTTGGAAACTATAATTTACATAAAAACTTGTTAATTATCTCGAAAAAAAAATACAATTAGCTAAAAACAACTTTCTTTCACTGAGATAGAAACCGTAGCACTATTCCAATATTAAGCTTTCCAATATGTAGTAAAATTAGAAGTATTGCTTAATATCTAAAGAAAATATTGTTTAATATGTCATAAAGACACATGATATGTGATAGATTTATTGAGTGAACCCTTTATAATTTCATATTATAAAATATCTTAATTATACACCCTATTACAGTGTATTATAATTTAGTTTACAGTTAAATTAAGTCTAAAACAATATCTCAGGAAAAATTTATTTAATATATCATAAAGACACATGATATGTGAGAGATTTATTGAGTGAAACACTTTATACTTTCACATTATAAAATCTTAATTATACACCCTATTACCATCTATTATAATTTAACTTACAATTAAATAAAATCTAAATAAATTTTAGCCTCGTAAATTACAAATTCACTTTTCAATTTTATAAGTTGATTATTAAATAACTTGTATTTATAATTAAATTAAATTAAATAATAAATTACAAAGTTAATAACTGATTTGATAAATCAGTGATTATTGATTTTGTAATTTAACCAAATGTACACTTTGAGTTAAGCTCTATTAAAATCATCTTTATATTTGCTTCGATTTAACGTGTAAATAATTTCTTTTTAGTTGTTTTTATTCCACGTGTAAATAACTTTTTGAAAATATATGTTTGTTTTTATCCAAAGTGTCACTGACTTTTAAATAAACAAAAATAGATAAGTTATAATGTGAGAAAGTTTTCGATAACATTGATATTTCTCAGCGTTCAAAATGTATAAATAGACATTTAAAAAACCAGAACACTGTCATTCTGTGATTTGGAAGATGACAAAAACTTCGAAGCGATAAACCATACCATTATATGTACGAGCTTGCGTTGAAAAACATCGTTCGGGTGACGAGGACTTTGAAAAAACCATCTTACTGTCCTTCCACGTTCATATATTCCGAATGATGATCTACTGGCGTGGCGTGGCGTTGCGTTTCAGACTTTCAAAACATTTTTATGTAACGGTCAGTCCAAGGTAGGATTACTGTCAAACGCTCTCATCTAGTCGTCCATCAACGATAAAAACAGTTTAGTGCATTTTAACGTATTGGGGTTTTTCAATTTCGACGGCTTAAACGAACGGACTACGTGATTACGGGTTTCAGTTTAACACCTCTTCTAGTGACAGTAGTACTGTTACCTTTCGTCATTAACACATTCAACGTGCATATGTTAATCAAAGAAATTCAAGAAAATTGGACGGCTGATCGCATATCTTGCTGATTGAGTCGACAAATTCAGAAAAATAAAATTAATTAGTGATGGTGCCAAATTGCCAATAGAATCCTATTCTCCCCGCCCATCATAGTCAAATTTGAAAAATTGAACGACGGCCATAAGGGACAATGTACATAGCAAATGAAAACGGATGAACTAATTGCGTGGCTATGATCCCACCTAATTATTTCAGCCATTTTATTATATGAACACGCCCTTGCCTTCGAGATTTTCATATAAATCAGCCACATAGATTTATATGAAGCCAAGCCCTCCAGCAAAAATTCCGCTTCCCTGATATTCGATCTTTATAGTTTCTATAAGTAAGATTTCTATAGCGTGTTTCTCGCAAAATTCGGCTTTCTATAGCGTGTTTCTTGGAAAATTCGGCTTTCTGTAGCTTGTTTCTGGCAAAATTCAGAGGTGTTGGGAATTATTCCTGGGAACTGACTATATAGACAAACCGAAACATGGGGCACTCCACTACTAGTGACAGCGAGACAACGACCGCGAAGGTTATAGGTTACCTTTTATCGTCTGTATCCAATCTTGCAAAAACGCTGCCCACGGGTATGGTTTTCGTATTTCAGGTCTTGTCCAATCTTCTCTCAGAAAATGGAGAGTGTGGAAAGAGCAATAAAATTTTGCTGGCAATTTGTCTGGGCATTCTTGGAATTGTACGCTTCATTCTCTCATTCACGGATACTTTTACAGACAAAAATGGTGAAGTCCATTACGGGATCGCAACCAGGAGTGGGTTGGTGACCATTGGCAGTACAGCTAAGCCTTCAAACGAATCCGACTATAAAGTTGGATTAAAGGATTTTCTGGCAGCTGGTCTGGCTGTTTTGGTGTTCGCTGTTGTGTCTCTCACAGACAAAAACGTGGTTCAGTGTTTGTATCCCACGGCTCAATACAGCATACATAAGTGGGTTCAAGCTCTACCTCTGGCAATGACTGTGGTCGCCAGTGCCGTGTTCGTTATATTTCCGTCTAACAGGCAAGGGATAAGTCATCCCGTCACAACAAAATTAGATAATCTCTTTGGCTATAATTTATTACGGTGAATTGTTGCTTCTTTCGTGGCGGTGTCCAGGCAATAGTCGTGTCTATGTAATACTGTATCTCTTTTGACCTTTAAGCGGCTAGGCTGACGCCAATGAGAGCGGCCAGGTTAAATTTCCTTTTACGGATGGATGTATTTTCGTTTTTTACACGTGCTTTATAAATTTGTGGATGAGATCCATTGACATTTACTTATTCCAACCCTTCCTCTTAATAATTACTTTCTTAATCTTTAATAACTGCTTTCTTAATCTTTAATAGCTAAGTTTTTTTATTTTTAATCAATATCTTTTTTTTGGTTGCAACACATGTTTCATTTTGAGTTAATGAACTTTTTAATCAACAAAGTTCGTGTGTGGTACAACTTCACATTTTCAATTTATACTTTTATTATTTAGACATTACGAAAGGTTTATATAAAGAAACAACCCTGCATTATAATATATGGATAACCAATAGCTTTATATGTCATTTTACTAGGATGTCTTTCATGTAGATGGTTTAATCAACTTGTTCATAACCTCTCCTTAATGTGAAATATCATGTATCAATGTATAAAATTGATATTGTCCATGCATAGTGTTATGGAACTCCACCATAGAGGCTATTAAATAATCCAAGTTATCCAAGTAAAGGGGTAAGTATCTCTATCTTGATCTCGTAATTGTTGGACACCTAATCCTCTATAGGTTGTTGTGGAATGTGAATAGCCACCAAAGTCCAAGAGACTACTTGGTATATGAATCCAAGGGTCACACCAATGTACTATAAATGTATATCATGTCAATAATATAAGCAATTCAATGCTTATCTTTCACATTCGTTGTTTACATTCCATGTGAGTTTAACATGGTATCAGAGCTGCAGGTTAATTCCTACCTTGCCCAAATTGAGCCACTTGTTTTGTGACCTCTCTATGCATGTCATTTCTACCGTTAGTGCTGCATTTCATGAATGTTTTCTCAGCTAAATTCTAGCTATGGTCTCTGCCATGTAACTACCATTTTCTTTGCTCTTGGAAACCAATAGAAGTTGTGTGCTATTTGTCCTTCCACATTCACCTCTGTGGAATTCATGTTGGTTTCACATGAAATCTCAGTGTTATTATGAAATTTATGGTTTGTCAATGGTTAGTATGTCAGGACTAGTGAGTAACGACTTTGCCATTTTCTCTCTTCTAAACATGTCACTTCGATGATATGTCAATTTTCAGTGATTCCCTACCTTTGCAGGAATGTCTTGGTTGTGGTAACAATGTATTCGTTTTTCACTTGATTGGTAAGTTTGTGCACATCGTTAACATTATATATTAGTTCCTGTCTAGCAAGGGATGGGTTATAGCTACCAGGAGATACTAAATCCATCAATTCTTCTCCCCAATGTGCAGTGGAAGACATACTCCTCTCACTCCGATTTCCTGGCATACCATTTTATGCTCCTCTTCAAACTTTATATGCTTCCATACGTTGGGTTTCCTGGCATAATGTTGGGTTTCAGTGACTCCCCTGTAGATGGTTTGAGGGTCATCGTTTAAGCACCGCAATTGAAACCATTGTTGAACAGGTACAATAGAAGCAATTGGCACAGGCAAGGTTGCAAAAAGGCATACTGGGTGGGGGGCATAACCGAAGGAGGGACTACAATAAGTAGGTGGACAAAGGAAGGTACAACCAGCAAAAGTAGAAACTAATGACACAGTTAGAGGAACTCCTTCGGGTGGTACAGGGATGGTTAAGCCGTGTTGATTAATTCCTGGTGTAGAAATTTGAGGAGTGGAAGCATCTAAACCAACTGGGACAATTGGTGGTCCATTGACAAAGCTATGTGAGCTAACAATTGAGGTATCCTCAGATGACGGTAACACAACAGTGCTTGCAGAGCAACTATCTTAGTTATTCCCTCTTTGCACCTACTGAAATCGAAAATTCTACTCCTGTGCTGAGATTGATATTAATTTGGGGCACCTCCCAAGGAGAATAGCTCCCCATCGACAAAATCACCGCCCATTGTGCCTGTAGCATCACCACCACCATAAAACATAGCATGATCACTAGGTCACCCAGAACCTAGTGCAACTCAGAGCATTGAAAGGACAACCAACGAAACAAGCGATAAAAACGTCATTTTATGAGAAAGCAATAAAAAATACAATAGAGCTTAACTCTTACAGATACTAAAGAGTAGGGAATGAATTTTTTTTAATATGTTTTTTGAGGTCTCTAGTATGAATATAATATGGACGCACTCTACAGTATATGAAGAAGGCTCCAGACTTCCAATCCTCAACCTTTAACTCCCACTTTTGATAGTATTATGCCTATGCCACGATGTCCACGAGTGCCAAGGAGTTGGATTGTGTATTAACCAATGGTATAGGTTGGTTTCTTTGATAGTGCAAGAGATATTGTGTCTCATTTTGCCAAATGCGAAGAACCTGCCATTGAGGCATGCAATGTATATGGTACTGGAAGGGAGTTTCTAGATCATCTTCCTAGATCAAGAGCTGAAATCAACAGGATGTGATCCATCGAAGGAGGGCCATAATGAATCCCACATCATCGACACTAAACAAAGGTTGTAGTAAAGTACATAAGTGTGATCCAGGACTATGGCAGAAAGTCAAACAATGTATATGTGGTAGAAAACTGCAGATAAGACTTCCCTTGAACATATCAGCGACACGAATCTAGAGTTTAGCAACATTTGACTCAACATGAGATCATAGGTCATGATGACAAAGTGGTACAATTAGATGAGAGGAAAACTAGATTTCCCAAACCCAGGAAGGCAAGTGACTAAGTGAGGATGTCCGAAACTCGACACGAGCAACAAATGAGTGTCACATTCAAGAGTGACATGCTGCCTTTACAAAATACAACAGATGAGTGCTTTCACTTCCCCCCCACCATTTCTAGTGAGTACCCCATTATTTTTTATCACAATCTTGAAGGGGATAACATATGATTTCCATATACATTCATCCTTCGGATGAAGCCATCCTATTAACTTTTACTAGCCCTACAAAGGAGAAACTCAGTCTCGTCATTGTGACAAGTCCTGCGTCGTTTATGTTTTATGAGTCCGACAAAGGGGAAACTCAATATATTTTTCATGTCTAAAGATTTTGAAAGAGAAGTGGAAAATAAAACTCCAAAGGTCCTTTTTATGTAAATGATCTCTTGAAGCTGAAAAGGTAGAAAACAATATCCAAGAGAATGTCTTAGCCATGTTCAACTAAGGTATTCATTTTTGTACAATATTCTATCTCAATTTGGAAAAGGGTTAAACTTATACTAAGTCGACGTAATTTTATTTACTGTAACGAGTTGGAAAAGACAAGTACTTGAAAACATTTTCATATTTCAAGAGCGAGAAAAGAGCTGAAAGATGACTTCGTCTGGAAGAACGAGTGGTATAAAAGGATAGCAACTAGTTCCGGTCATTATGGAACTGCTAAAAACATGTAAAGGTCAATAAGATGGCTAATAATACCAGTCTCCAGAAAGGGTCAAAAACCAAGTGAAAGCATATGATCAACTAAAGAGATGGTGATGATAGACTAAAAAATCAAGGCTCATCTGGAAAAACAGGCTAATGAAGATGGCAATCACGAGAGGTAAAGTGGGAATGGTTTCATTTTTACACAAGATTGAAACAAAGATAAACTATGCTTGACATAAGTTTTCATGCCCCTAGCATAATGAGTCAATTTGAGGTAGCCCCCCAAGCTTCATTTCATTCACCTAAGTAGACTACTAGTTACTAACAGGTGGATGGAATGAAGGTTCACTTCCGAGATCAAGTGAAATGCTTGATTTGTATTTTACGAGATCTAATGAAAGACTCGAATTGGACGGGGATTTGTTTCATTTTTTAACAAGCTTGAGACAGGAAAATAACCATGCTCATGACACCTTGTTTCATTTTTTAACAAGCTTGAAACAAGTAAAAGAACTCTTCTCATCGGAATTTATTTCATTTTTTAATGAGGTTGACATAGTAAAATAACTATCCTCATGGGAAGCTATTTCATTCTTTAACGAGGTTGACAAAGTAAAAGAACTATCCTCATGGTCCTTGTTTCATTTTTTAATGAGCTTGACACAAGACAAGGAACTCTGCTCCAACATCTTTGATCATAGACCAAAAGAGGCCATGGATTCCAAGAGGTTCTCATTAGATGGGAGAACAACACTTTGGAAGGAATACATGTCCAAGGATCCAATGGAAAAATTGAGCTCCAATGCCCCTAGTATATGGCATACTACATCCCCTACTAGATCACCAATAGATGTGGACATGGAATAGGTGGCCACATAATTAACTTGTGGTAGAGGGGATACTGCTTAAACATAAGAATCATTTAGGGATGGTGGTTAATGGGGAGTGGATGTAGTCCCAATGAATGTAAGTCGATCAATGATCACAATTCTTCCTTCATGCAGGAAACACATCATACGAAAGAGAGAAGAGACAAGATCTCCCATGACATAAACATAGCCATGGCCAAGGAGTAGTTTAAAATATAATGGGCATTAGACAACCATCATATCTATATAGACAAACTTTCCTCCTAAAGTAATACGCAACTTAGGAAGGATCCATAATGGTTGACTGGTTCGTCTATTGAAATATAACATATTATGGGTGACAGGGATAAGCTACGAAGAACCTAAAGTTTGCCAAGAAAGTGAGAACATAATACTAATAAATGTAGCCTCAAATATGACTGTGCTCGGTACAGCCATATTATAATCCTATATTGTAATCTGGAAAGGCACATAACATGGGAGGTGATATCGTTCTAGTCGACTCCAATAAAAATAAGTGACTAAACTACTAGGGGGGTCATCATAGGAACACGAGAGTTCCCATCTTTTACTATGAGAACAATAGAACTGCTCTCATGCACCTCAGAAATGAGAGGATTTCCCTCTAGTTCATTCGAAATTGAAGAATCCAAAAGAACCTACGTAGTATGAGTTTCACTCTCTACCTAGAAGGTATGGTTAACTAAAGGTGGAGCCAGGTCTACCATTTTCTCAACCAATGGTTGGTCAAGAACGAACTGACAAGATTCACTATTAGAGAGAGTTGGGTTAACGAAAGGTTACTTTTGATCAATCACTGGATCAACTAGTGAAGGATGAGGGGAAAGATTTTAATATCGAGTTGAAAGATGATGTTTTGAAGATGTAATATTTTCCAACTCTTTGAAAGCTTCATCCATAAGAGGAAAAAGGTGAATGGGGTGATTACCTTCACACAACTTATAGGTAAATTTGAGTTTTCCCTTTTGCCCATGGACTTTATTGTCACTAGTTGAAGGTTTATCACCAGCATGATCTCCAGAGGGTAATGAAAAAGGTTGATGTGAACCTATGGAACACACTTCTAAGACCTTAGGAATGCTAGGGAAATTCCTAAGAAGGTGGTGACCTTTACATCACATGCAACATAATTTCACTTTCCGGGGCTGACTGGAAGATTTTTCTACATCAGTTGCATCAATAACAATAAGTTTGTGGTTGTCCCCTTTCTTATTTGGCTTCTTCTTCTTTTTCCTATTCTTCTTATTCTTAGCTTCTTGGTTACTAGAGTCCATTCTTTCACCAGGTGAAGAGGAAGGGTGGGGTGAAGAAACGGGCGAAGAAGGCAAGGGGTCAACTTTAGGATTAACATGATGTTGATTTTGTTCAGGTGGAGGAGAACTTGATTGAAAAGTAGTTTGGACACTCAGAATCACAAAGGCCAAAAACAACCCAACTGGCAAACCAATTGTTAATCCAAGAAGGGACAACATTGCCATATAAGGAGCATCAACATTTCCAAAAGAAGGAAAAGGACTAGGATTCTTGTTAGGGTTTTTTTTTGGCTGATAGACTTGGGAAATGTTGTTATTGGTATCAACCTAAGATCTACTAAGGAGTATTTCCACAGGAAGGATGTTTTTCCGCTGTCAATTAATTTATTTTAGGAATTAACAAAACAAAATAAAATAAGGGGTAAGTTAGGCAAGAGGGTTTAGCAAGTATCCATGAACTTCTATATACACCTTAGAGGAAAACAAGCACTTAACGTACAATGGAAAATCTACCTGAATTTTGTGTTTGGTGTATCATGTCTATAAGGAAATTGAATCAATTACCTATGGCTAAAGGATAGCAACCTAGTGGGTTAAACAAATATATATGCAAAGGTATGGGGAGCACAAGTCCGTGTTAGCATTGTCTAATGCATAAGCTTTCGATGAGAGTGTTTCCATATGCCTTCCATACGTGGAACACTGCCTATATACGCAAAAGTACTGGAGAATGATCCTATACAATTTCGAACGTGGAATGGGATTTCACCCCTGGGATACATTTTTGGTAGATAATGACAATTGCTGGGTTTATAGATGCTGAAACACGTCTCTAGCCTAGACCTATAAATGTTTGCGTTAAGTTTCAAATGCTTCTGAGTAAATTTTAATGTTTTTCTTGAATTATGTTTCAATTTTTGGATCAAAACGATGTCACTTGAACTCCTAAGATGCAACTATATGAGAAAAGGAAAACTTTTTGTTTCAATGAAGGCTAGACTAATCAAGGAAAGAAATTTCAATCAATAATGCATCAAACAAAATGCATCAAATAACATGCCTTCCATTGACTTTCACTTTTGTTTTGATAATGAAATACCCAAAGTAAAAATGATCTTCACTTTTCACTATCCTAAATGCAACTTTTCAACAGAAAAATGATTTTCATTTTTACTAAGATGAACTTATATGAACTTTCACTTTTCTTTTCATTTTGAATGATTTAATGCACTTAATGCACTCTTTAGCTTTCAATCACCACAAAATGTGATCTATTTTCACTGATGAATCTCAAAAAAAAAAAGTGGAACTAATCTAATGCACTTTTACGAAAAGCAAATTTTTGAAATGAAAACTAAATTAATGAAAGATCATTTTATTTTATGATTGCAAATGAACTACTAATGCTTAATCAATAGAAGATAAATATTTTCCCAATTGTAGAAGCAACAAACAACAATTGTGTTGACTCAAAACATGAAAAACTCAATAAAAATTCCATTTTTACCACTCCAAGCGTGGAATAGACTTTTTCATACCCAAGAGAAATTGAAAGAAAACATATAGGATTTGAACCACATAGAGCAAGGAAATGACTTGAGAGACCAAGACACACTAGAGTTTCCAGTAGAGACCCTAAAAATTCTCACATTGAGGGACCATCAATACATTATATAGAAAAACCCGTGTTGATAAGGTCATCAACTCTACTTTTTATAGAAAAACCCATGCTGGTAGCACTACTTTTCATAACAAAACCTGCGCTGGTCTTCAATGCCGATAAATAGTGGAAGACATGGTTTTCAAAGCGACTGTACAGGGAAAGAAAGCGCTGTCAGTGCGAATGTCACTGATAAAACTCGCGCTAAGCGAGGAAATTTAGGAAAAACAATAAATACTTAGGAAGAAACTATAGACTTGACACCCTAAGACACCATCAATTTATAGTACAAAGTGAAAATAAATCAAAACAAAGGGTCATTCAATGGTTGGCGAAACTGATCAAAGACCAAATCAGAGAAAGAAGTGTGAAGAGGCTATAGGCACCCCATTATGGTCACCATTTTGTTTTGAAGGAAAATCCCCTCTGCAAATAGGGGTGATCTCTCTATCCCAATGAGTGGGTCTACCAACAAACTAAACAAACTAACATACACTTTCCTAGCTTATGTTTAATAAATGCATAGAGAGAGTGGCTTACCTCACTCTGATGCTAATCACTAAATCCTTTGGAGATGATTTTTATTCCTTCACTTCCAAGCTTGCTCCTTACTTATTCTTCATGCTTGAGTACCTTCAAGGAAATATCAAAGGGAAATAGAAGGTACAAGATCATATATGTCATACATAAAACATAAACTACTTACTAGATCAAGGAGTATTAAGCTAAAAGAATAAACATTTACACAATTATGGAAAGTAAACATCATATGTATATATTAATAAGCTAAAAGGAGAAGCATACAACCTATGCCTTGATGTTGGAGACCTCCTTTTGGTGGATTTACAGGTCCAGAGAAAGAGTGTTCAAGCACTTCTTCTCCAAGTTAGAATGGGCAACATTTGGGTATAATCTCAGTATAGGAATGTAGGAAATCAGTGACCAATCATTTGTGGATGGAAGGGAGTTGATTTATAGGAACGGAGAGGGAGTTAGGGATCCACAAAAGAGGGAGGAAGGTCCACATCTCAAGGGGAAGGCTATTAAAGGTAAGATTAAGAGCTCCAAATGGGAGAGCCCGACCATAAATGAAACCAAAAACATCTAGCTCATTGGTTCTTGAATTTTCTAGCATATGAAGCCTCTCCCCCATTTTTGGAAATATTGCCAGAAGAGGTTCAAGACAGGTTTTCATATCAAAACTTTCATTCACAACTCTATAGTAAAACAATGCAACCTACCATCAACATAGGCAGGCAATGGAGAAAAATGTGTTGTCTCTAAAAATTAGGGTTTTATCTAACCTTCTTTAGAATTGACACACGATAGTTTTCCTTTGGTTTTTTAGGGATGTTTTTGCCTGTGTATCATGATGGATATACTTCACAGATGTCAACATTTTGTCACTTCGGGATATGAAAACAAAAGTGAACAAGAGGTGTGAAAAAATACTATGTAACATGCTTTCAGTAATGTCATGATTGTATGGGGCCAATTTAGCTCCAAAGAAGTGGTTTGACTATTCATAGCATGGTCTGCCATACGATTAGGTAGCTTATTTCTAGTCCTTTGAGCATGTGAGAGAATGGGAGCCTTGATCCTTCTTAGAATATCAGAGACTCTTTGGAGATGGGATTCCAAGCACCAACTTGAGGAGGCCTTAGATAGTGGTGTGCCAAACTATGATTTTTTTCAAAATGGAAATGAGAAAGAGTGAATATCCCTCTATAATTAGCTGGTGTTGATTCATTTTTAGAGCAGAAAACAAACAAAATTACAAACCCCACAGTTCTACTTCATTATTGGTAAGGACACCCAATGTGCTAGCATAGACTAAAATCATACCTCTAGTAATGTTGGTGAGAACTCCACCATAGCTAGTAGGACCAACATTTCCCCTCGAGGCTGCATCAAAGTTTAGTTTGAGGAAGCCTTTTGGCGGACGAGACCAAAGCAATGGACTTGCGACTACGAGTTTGGAGAGCATTTTGGTAGGGGGTGGAGAGCATTTATGGATATTTAATTGAAGAAGAATGGCTTTCAGATTTGGGCAGAAATCCTGGTATTGAGATTTCTAGTGATGGGTTGGAATGGTTTTGTCCATATGACTAGTAATGGCCTTCTAGCCTCTCTCAATGAATGGGCCCTGATTCTTAAAAGGTTGAGCATTTATTTATTTCCAAATGACTCAAAGAGTAAATCCATGAGTGATTTGGTGTATCCTATTAAGGATGGGGATCTTGTAGGGAAAGTTATTCCAACATTTCATGTTGGAAGGGATTGAGGGTTGTTGTTCAAGTCCTTGAAAGGCCCTGGTCAAACACTCCCCTAAATAGTTGTGAAAATGCAATCCAGAAAGAGGTGCTAAATAGTTTCCTCCTATGCTCTGCATAGAGGAAATGTTGAAGGACCAATGAAAACTTGTTTTCATATATTCTCCTATGTTAATGTTTTATTTTTATTGAGAAGCCAAAGAAAAAGGGTTACTTTAGTCAATGCTTCGATTTCCATAAATGTCTCGAAATCAAGATTAGCTTCCATAGAGTGATTTGAGCTTACGATTTTATAGGCTTCCTTCATGTTGTATTTCCCGTTCATGCCATATGCCCATCTAAGCATGTCCAGATTGTCATCAATAATAATGTTCCTATTTGCTAAAATATTCTCCAAAATTTGATACTCATCTTGATAGTGCTATTGATGGTGTTGGAAGATAATCTTCAATTTGCACCCTTTAGCTTCAGAAGAAGAGTTATTCTCCTAGAAGTGGGCCACAAATTATAGACCCTACAGAGCTTGACAAATTATAATATAAATAGAATTGGGCATAGAGGAGATTTGGGGCCACTAGTTCCAAGAATCTTCCCACAAAATGGATGAATTTCCATTCCTCATTTCCTAGAAACATTGGTCTTATATGATAGATTTATTACTACAAGCCACTTGCCAAAGATGTGATCCTTGGGGATACACATCCAATCTGATTCATGCTTAGGACTCTTGGATACTATTTGTTTCACCAGATTTTTCTTTAAATAGTTCCATGAAACTTGAGCCATCTCCCCCAGCGTTTTGTGCTTAATGCTTTTCTTAGAAGTGTTGAATATCTCATGCCTAAACCTCCTTGAGACTTGAGTAGGCATAAAGTGTCCCAAGAAATCAAAGCCCATTTTTTTTGGAGAGAAACCCAAATCCATAGGAGAGAACATTGTCTGCTCTTGAGCTTAGCTAGAATTTCTTTCGATGCGACGAGAGGAGAGAGAAGATATACAGGTAAAGACTATAGAAATGTCTTAAGAAGAGTGAAGTGACCTCCCAAGTTCAGAGAATGAAAATTATAGCTTCATAGCTTCACTTCAAATTTTAGTATAATATATTACCATATTGAACATTTAAGATGATTGAGAGTGAGTGGGGTGCTAGGTTATTTGTCCAGAAGGGAGCTCCGTTGAAAACTGAGGAAGAAAGAAATATTGATTTTCAATACTAGAGGAGTGTTGAAAAATAAAATTTGGGGTTTTCCTTTATTGATTGTAGTTCCCAAGACTGAAGAGAACTTGCACAAGATGTCCTTGAAGGCCCTGGCTTCACTGATGGTTGGGGAACCCATTAGCAGTTAGCAGTGTGTCTTCCAAAAACTATTGATTTGCAGAGATTTTAGTCTAACGGCCCTGGTCAAGGCCTTTGATTTTCTCCATGGAAAGATCAAGCATAAGGAAATATAGGAAGAGAGAGGTTCATTGAGCTTAATGCCTTACACTAAGAGCTCCTCAGTAGATGGGAATTTATTTATTCTTGAGGCAACCTAGTGATTTCCTCCTCTTCTGTTGTTGCAGGTGTGAGTACCATTTGAGGTTTATACATCAATTAATTTGCACGAATCTATGAAAGTGTTGAAGGAGACTGTTTCCTCCTCCAATTTCCTTATTCCACCCTTCTTTTCCTTAGGGTTTCTCATTATATTAGAATCACCAATGACAATCCAGGGGTTTGGCTTGACCGGCTTATGCACAGAGTTAAGGTTAGATATGAAGAGTTTCTTGTCGAAGGGAGGATCAAACCATAAACATTTGAGGGGAAGATGGATTGAGAAGAAATTACTGGATGGGAAAGCATTGTGAGAATCCTAGGAAGGGAGAATGATTCCCAAATAATCACTGTGGAATGATTCCATCAAAGGGTTAAAACTGTCAAAGTGCCTAGTGCACAATGTGACCATAATTCATAGTTTTTCAATATTGAGGGAATTCTCTGCGAAGGAGAATACTGAGAGCATTTCATTTCTTGAAGAAAAATAGTTTCAATTTGATTCATGGAAATTAGGTTTTTGAGGATGTGGCATAGATATTTGTTTCTTAATACCATTACATTCCATGATCAGATATTTATCATTACAAAGAAGTTTGGGAGGGAAAGTCGATTTTCATTGGTGTCAACCTTCTTGAGTTAACCATAAATTCTCCCAGATCTTGCAATAGTTGATTGTTGGATTTTTTTCCTTTTTCTTTGGTTCTTTTATGTTCAAATTTCATTTGTGGAATTCCTATTTATCCCTTTCAAGAAGAATGATGATGAAGGGGAAGATATAATATCTATATTATCGGCTTGCAACAGGATCACCTCATAGTGATGAAGATAAGCACACGATAGTAGCTAGCTTTGGTACTCAACAATCATAAAAGGGTCGTTTTGTTGACACTCCTTTGCTAAATGTTGCAGGTCCATTTCTTATAGCTCTGGATCTTGTAGGTCGTCTTCCTCCATTGGGAATGGATACTCCCTCTTGGTAACAAGAGAATTTTGAGGTGGATTTAAAGTCTCCATGGTTTCCTTCTTCTTTTGCATTTGAGCTTCATCTACTTGGAAGATATCTCGAGCTTCCTCTCATTCCTCTATTTCATCTCATTGAAAAACTAAGAATTTACTTTTGTTATACACATTTGATGTTTTTGAAGGATTGCCATTGCTCTTAGTAGTACGCTTTTGTCCAACTACTCTTTTGAATCCCTCATCTCTAGGCTGCAAATTGACGTTGACTTGATTCACCTCCTCAACTGCATCTGAATAGGATTTTCTCATATTCTATTGGTCATTCCCAAATCACATCTTCACAATTGAGCTAAATGCTGGCAAGGAGTGTTTTCGTGAGATCCATAAAGACTCGCAATATTGCATAGGAAGTATATGTTCCTACCTTCGTTATGTATGAGAGTATAACAAACTCTCCCAGATTATTTCCAATGTGGGCTAAGATTTCTGGGTCCGAATATTCCTGATATAGGGAATATAATCTAATCCATACTGAAAGACTGGAGAAGTCTTCCTTCTCTAGATTAAATTTTGGAACCATTGGTTTGATGAAGAGACTGGTGGAGTTCATGAAATAGGGTCTTCGTTGTAGAATATTGTCCCTATCTTCAACGTTTTTAAACATTATTGTGAAAAAACCCGTGATCCTAATTTCAGTTTTGTATCTCCCTTAATTGTCTAGTTTCTACTTATCTAATTGAGCAGTTTTTTTTGTTGGCCATGGGCCGATGAATTTCCATACCAATGCTCTTTCCTTCATCCTTTCAATGGTGGATCCTAATTTTTCTACTAGGATCTCAAGAAAAGGGACTTCCTAATCTTGCGACTCGCAGGGACGCAAATTTGGCTTGATTTGGTAGGTGAATCCTGCCTTCGAGCGACTATTGGTTTGTTTCCAAAGATTGACAACATTTTTGTATTGGCTTGTTAAGCGTATGTGTGAGTGTCGATTCGCAGTGATTCCTAGCTAAAGTGATTGGTAGTCACTGACATGTAAGAGGGACCACAATTTTGCCCTTAGGTGTGCCATGAGAGCCAACGTGGAGGCTTCAAAAGCTTCAGATCAATGTAGGTTGAAGAAACCTGGTGCTTCGTGTTTTTTCTTACTCATGAATTCTTTGATTAATGGATCGACTGGTCTCCCTGATGTAGGGAATCCCATAAGAGTAAGGGATCGAGTAAACTTGTGTCATTTCTCTAGGGTTTACTGTGTCTTTGACTGATCTAAGGGAGTTTCAAATGGTGTTAAGGGGCTTGAAGGTGGTGGAAATATTATTTTCTTAGGAATACAAGAAATCTTATTTATGGTGTCACGGATAAAGGGGAGTTGTACATTGGTTACTTGATCATGAAGAATATTTCAAATCCTAGGCCCTTTACTAGCTCTTTGAAAATCTCTAAGGAATTGATGCTTTCTATAGTTATTATTTTGAAAAACTTTTAGGAGATGGGTTTTCTCAGCTTCAAAAACCATATCCTATTTTTTTTTTAAATAACGGCTATAACAAGCATCAAGTTCTCTGAGCTTTTTGAAGAGCTAGTAAACAACACAAGATTAGAAATGTTCCTGCTGATCAGGTGACCAGTGTACTACTCCGCTTCATCGATGTGACCAAAGATAATATTTATCATATTATTAAGAAGAATAATATCTCTTCCACATTCAAGCCCCTAAACACCATTTAAAGCTCCTTTAGATCAGTCAAAGACCTAGTACGCCCTAGAGAAATGAAGGATTTTACTTGATCACTTGCTAATAAGGTATTTCACTACACTGGGGAGATGGGTCGATCCATTAATAATACAACTCAAGAGAAGTCAAAAAAATCAAGCACAATCAAACTTGATCCTCAACCATCCCAAAGTATGCTGAGAAAACTAAACATCATGTCTACATTGAAGATTCCCAAATTGCCCATGGGGTCACTGGTTCACTATCGGTCACTCCGTGTGATAGGTCACTAGTTCAAATCTCCCATGGGTCTTACCTACCAAAAAAAAAAAATAGAGGATTCCCAAGTCATTGCAACAATTGATCAAGTTCATCATGGGAACTTAATGGAGGCCATCAAAATTGAGAAGCAAGCACACAATCTTAATAGGGAAGATGTTTGAAAACTGAGCGGAATTTGGATTCCTACTCTTTCTTCTTGAATCCTTGTATTCTTCTTCCACCTTCTCATAGTATAACAACAACAACTACTCTTCTATTCTTAAATATGAAGTACTTATTAACATATTTAATAATAATATTAATTGTTATGTTAATATAGTTATATATAATAATAATATTTAACAATATAATAATTTTTATTATAATAATAAAAATATAATAGACTTTATTATTTAATATCTCAACTATTAATAATAATATTAAATTATATAATAATTTGACATTAAATTGATTAGATTTATCAAACATTATATTACTTAATATACGGTCCAACAAAATTTCCCTTTTAGAGACTTTCATATTTTTATATTTTAGAAACATAGTAATTTTTATATTTAAAAAATATTATTGATTTTAACTTTAATTTTAAATATTTTTTTATTGATTTGAAGTTGAATTTTTAATTTTTCTTTTTCTTTTTTCTTTTCTTAGTTTTTAATATTTAATTTCTTTTTTTTTCAAAAGTAACTTAATATTCATTATCAAATATTTCCTTGTAAAACATAATCCTTAAGTTTTTAATAAAAACGGACCTAAGCTTTATAATCTAATGTTCACATATTAATTTAATATTGAATTCTTATTTGACTTTCTCCAAATCTAGAACAAGGTGCATCTTAGTTATTTAAACCTAACGGTAGATTTCATTTTTATCTTTGTCCTGAAGATGATCTACATTAGCTTGTTAGAAATGTCAACTAGAAAAAACTGATGATATGATTAATCTAGAAGAAAAAAACTAAACTAGATGGATAATAGAAGATTGAAATCAAATAACTTTGTGTGCATAATGCGCAACTTCATCGAGCTTCCATTTCCTCAATTCTATCTCTATTCATTATCGTATAATCAAAATTGGAAAAGGCACACTCCACCTCTTGTAAAACTAGAGCTTCCATATCTAATAACTAATGTGAAATATACTATTGAAGTCTTCAAGGTAAGATTAAGAGCTCCAAATGGGAGAGCTCGACCATATATGAAACCAAAAACATCCAGCTCATTGGTTCTTGAAGTTTCTAGCATATGAAGCTTCTCCCCCATTTTTGGAAATCTTGCAAGAAGAGGTTCAAGACAGGTTTTCAAATCAAAACTTGCATTCACAACTCTATAGTAAGACAATGCAACCTACCATCAACATAGGCAGGCAATGGAGAAAAATGTGTTGTCTCTAAAAATTAGGGTTTTACCTAACCTTCTTTAGAATTGACTCACGATAGTTTTCCTTTAGGCTTTTAGGGATGTTTTTGTCTGTGTATCATGATGGATATACTTCACAGTTTTCAACATTTTGGCACTTCGGGATATGAACACAAAAGTGAACAAGAGGTGTGAAAAAGAACTATGTAACATGATTTCAGTAATGTCATGATTGTATGGGGCCAATTTAGCTCCAAAGAAGTGTTCTGGGTATTCATAGCATGGTCTTCCATACGATTAGGTAGCTTATTTCTAGTCCTTTGAGCATGTCAGAGAATGGGAGCCTTGACCCTTCTTAGAATATCAGGGACTCTTTCGAGATGGGATTCCAAGCACCAACTTGAGGAGGCCTTAGATAGTGGTGTGCCATTCTATGATTTTTTTCAAAATGGAAATGAGAAAGAGTGAATATCCCTCTATAATTAGCTGGTGTTGATTCATTTTTAGAGCAGAAAACAAACAAAATTACAAACCCCGCAGTTCTACTTCATTATTGGTAAGGACACCCAATGTGCTAGCATAGACTAAAATCATACCTCTAGCAATGTTGGTGAGAACTCCACCATAGTTAGTAGGACCAACATTTCCCCTCGAGGCCGCATCAAAGTTTAGTTTGAGGAAGCCTTTTGGCAGACGAGACCAAAGCAATGGACTTGCGACTACGAGTTTGGAGAGCGTTTTGGTAGGGGGTGGAGAGCAATTATGGATATTTAATTCAAGAAGAATGGCTTTCACATTTGGGCAGAAATCCTGGTATTGTGATTTCTAGTGATGGGTTGCAATGGTTTTGTCCATATGACTAGTAATGCCCTTCAAGCCTCTCTCAATGAATGGGCCCTGATTCTTAAAAGGTTGAGCATTTCTTTATTTCCAAATGATTCAAAGAGTAAATCCATGAGTGATTTGGTGTATCCTATTAAGGATGGGGATATTGTAGGGAAAGTTATTCCAACATTTCATGTTGGAAGGGATTGAGGGTTGTTGTTCAAGTCCTTGAAAGGCTCTGGTCAAACACTCCCCTATAATATTTGTGAAAATGCAATCCAGAAAGAGGTGCTAAATAGTTTCCTCCTATGCTCTGCATAGAGGAAATGTTGAAGGACCAATGAAAACTTCTTTCCATATATTCTCCTATGTTAATGTTTTATTTTTATTGAGACGCCAAAGAAAAAGGGTTACTTTAGTCAATGCTTTGATTTCCATAAATGTCTCGAAATCAAGATTAGCTTCCATACAGTGATTTGAGCTTACGATTTTATAGGCTTCCTTCATGTTGTATTTCCTGTTCATGCCATATGCCCATCTAAGCATGTCCAGATTGTCATCGACAATAATGTTCCTATTTGCTAAAATCTTCTCCAAAATTTGATACTCATCTTGATAGTGCTATTGATGGTGTTGGAAGATAATCTTCGATTTGCACCATTTAGCTTCTGAAGAAGAGTTATTCTACCAGAAGTGGGCCACAAATTATAGACCCTACAGAGCTTGACAAATTATAATATAAATAGAATTGGGCATAGAGGAGATTTGGGGCCACTAGTTCCAAGAATCTTCCCACAAAATGGATGAATTTCCATTCCTCATTTCCTAGAAACAATGGTCTTATATGATAGATTTATTACTACAAGCCACTTTCCAGAGATGTGATCCTTGGGGATACACATCCACTCTGATACGTTTCATGCTTAGGACTCTTGGATACTATTTGTTTCACCACATATTTCTTTAAATATTTCCATGAAACTTGAGCCATCTCCACCAGCCTTTTGTGCTTAATGCTTTTCTTAGAAGTGTTGAATCTCTCATGCCTAAACCTCCTTGAGACTTGAGTAGACATAAAGTGTCCCAAGAAATCAAAGCCCATTTTTTGGAGAGAAACCCAAATCCATAGGAGAGAGCATTGTCTGCTCTTGAGCTTAGCTAGAATTTCTTTCGATGCCATGAGAGGAGAGAGAAGATATACAGGTAAAGACTATAGAAATGTCTTAAGAAGAGTGAAGTGACCTCCCAAGTTCAGAGAATGAAAATTATAGCTTCATAGCTTCACTTCAAATTTTAGTATAATATATTACCATATTGAACATTTAAGATGATTGAGAGTGAGTGGGGTGCTAGGTTATTTGTCCAGAAGGGAGCTCCGTTGAAAACTGAGGAAGAAAGAAATATTGATCTTCAATACTAGAGGAGTGTTGAAAAATAAAATTTGGGGTTTTCCTTTATTGATTTCAGTTCCCAAGATTGAAGAGAACTTGCCCAAGATGTCCTTGAAGGCCCTGGCTTCACTGATGGTTGGGGAACCCATTAGCAGTTAGCAGTGTGTCTTCCAAAAACTATTGATTTGCAGAACTTTTAGTCTAAGGGCCCAGGTCAAGGCCTTTGATTTTCTCCGTGGAAAGATCAAGCATAAGGAAAATATACGTAGAGAGAGGTTGATTGAGCTTAATGCCTTACACTAAGAGCTCCTCAGTAGACGGGAATTTATTTATTCTTGAGGCGACCTAGCGATTTCCTCCTCTTCTGTTGTTGCAGGTGTGAGTACCATTTGAGGTTTAGACATCAATTAATTTGCACGAATCTATGAAAGTGTTGAAGGAGACTGTTTCCTCCTCCAATTTCCTTATTCCACCCTTATTTTCCTCAGGGTTTCTCATTATATCAGAATCACCAATGACAATCCAGGGGTTTGGCTTGACCGGCTTATGCGCAGAGTGAAGGTTAGATATGAAGAGTTTCTTGTCAAAGGGAGGATCAAACCATCAACATTTGAGGGGAAGATGGATTGAGAAGAAATTACAGGATGGAAAAGCATTGTGAGAATCCTAGGAAGGGAGAATGATTATCGAATAATGACTGTGGAATGATTCCATCAAAGGGCTAAAACTGTCAAAGTGCCTAATGCACAATGTGACCATAATTCATAGTTTTTCCATATTGATGGAATTCTCTACGAAGGAGAATACCTCTAGCAATGTTGGGGAGAACTCCAACATTGTTAGTAGGACCAACATTTCCCCTCGAGGCCGCATCAAATTTTAGTTTGAGGAAGCCTTTTGGTGGACGAGACTAAAGCAATGGACTTGCGACTACGAGTTTGGAGAGTGTTTTGGTAGTGGGTGGAGAGCTTTTATGGATATTTAATGTGCTAGCATAGACTAAAATCATACCTCTAGCAATGTTGGTGAGAACTCCACCATAGCTAGTAGGACCAACATTTCCCCTCGAGGCCGCATCAAAGTTTAGTTTGAGGAAGCCTTTTGGCGGACGAGACCAAAGCAATGGACTTGCGACTACAAGTTTGGAGAGCGTTTTGGTAGGGGGTGGAGAGCATTTATGGATATTTAATTCAAGAAGAATGGCTTTCACGTTTGGGCAGAAATCCTGTTATTGAGATTTCTAGTGATGGGTTGCAATGGTTTTGTCCATATGACTAGTAATGGCCTTCTAGCCTCTCTCAATGAATGGGCCCTGATTCTTAAAAGGTTGAGCATTTCTTTATTTCCAAATGATTCAAAGAGTAAATCCATGAGTGATTTGGTGTATCCTATTAAGGATGGGGATCTTGTCGGGAAATTTATTCCAACATTTCATGTTGGAAGGGATTGAGGGTTGTTGTTCAAGTCCTTGAAAGGCCCTGGTCAAACACTCCCCTAAATAGTTGTGAAAATGCAATCCAGAAAGAGGTGCTAAATAGTTTCCTCCTATGCTCTGCATAGAGGAAATGTTGAAGGACCAATGAAAACTTGTTTCCATATATTCTCTATGTTAATAGGGAAGATGTTTGAAAACTGAGCGGAATTTGGATTCCTACTCTTTCTTCTTGAATCCTTGTATTCTTCTTCCACCTTCTCATAGTATAAAAACAACAACAACTACTACTCTTCTATTCTTAAATATTAAGTACTTATTAACATATTTAATAATAATATTAATTGTTATGTTAATATAGTTATGTATAATAATAATA
>APFE031222137.1:192773-261718 GCA_000404065.3 Pinus taeda
TTTTATATTTAAAAAATATTATTGATTTTAACTTTAATTTTAAATATTTTTTTATTGATTTGAAGTTGAATTTTTAATTTTTCTTTTTCTTTTTTCTTTTCTTAGTTTTTAATATTTAATTTCTTTTTTTTTTCAAAAATAACTTAATATTCATTATCAAATATTTCCTTGTAAAACACAATCATTAATTTTTTAATAAAAATGGACCTAAGCTTTATAATCTAATGTTCATAGATTAATTTAATATTGAATTTTTATTTGACTTTCTCCAAATCTAGAACAAGGTGCATCTCAGTTATTTAAACCTAAGGGTAGATTTGATTTTTATCTTTTTCCTGAGGATGATCTACATTAGCTTGTTAGAAATGTCAACTCGAAAAAACTGATGATATGATTAATCTAGAAGAAAAAAACTAAACTAGATGGATCATAGAAGATTGAAATCAAATAACTTTGTGTGCATAATGCACAGCTTCATCGAGCTTCCATTTCCTCAATTCTATCTCTGTTCATTATCGTATAATCAAAATTAGAAAAGGCACACTCCAAATCTTGTAAAACTAGAGGTTGTTCTTTAATGTAAAAAATTGGCTCCTTCTCAAGATTGTAGCGTAGAACACATTTCTAGTGCCCATTCTTGACTACTCCATTGAGGTCAATCACATTGCACAATAATTAGAATAGAAACACCATCAACAAGAAATGAGATCATCTATCGATAATTGGGATCTCTCATAATCTAGGGTTGCAACATTAGAATAATGAATGAAGTTATGTCCAGACCTTGCATTTGGAGAAAACTCTTGAGTGCGAGCATGCTTTAAGAATTTAATTATAATTGTTTTAAGCACACCATTAGGGTTGATAATAATCATTAAGGACTTGTAGAAGGTGATAACATGGGTGTTTTCTTGGGCTAAATATCGAGACTACCTTTATAAGCATCTTATCAATGATACTCATGGTCATATATTCAATCTAGGAAAAGGTGAATTAGGGTTGGATTCTCATGGCAGTTGTCAAAATCCCAACTAGGTATTCCATATCTTAATCTATTTTGTTATGTGCGTGAATATCCTTAGTCTTGTCATTGCTAAAATAAATATTCATCTTTGATCTGATGCCCTAGGCCTTAAGTAGGGTTTTCCATACTCTCTATAGAATGGAGATATCAAATTATATCAAATCATTTCTATTCTTAGTAGTTACCTTATGCAGAGGAAACAATTTTGAGTCACTTTATGAAAGAACATATAGTTACGCTTCCCTAGAATTCTCCATTTGTTAATGAATCCAAACATGATAAAGGATAGAGGGTAATTTATTATTCCCAAAGATCTTGTTTAAATTCAGTCTCTAGTGGTAGTAGATCTCCTCCTCTCCCAACAATCCAAAAGCTCAACATTTCATCAGAACCGAGTGACCTCCCTTCACTTGAATGAGTTAGAATCTGACTATCTTGATTGAATCCTATTTTTTTTTTCTAGAATGAAGATAAACTTAGTATGTTTAAGGGTCTTAGCATTGTTGATAATGGAAGTTGTTATGGCTATGCTCACTATTTGTACAACGCCACACTTGACTAATCTAATAGCCGTTATCTCTTCTTCTCTTTAAAAATGTCATCTCTACCACAAAGGCTACCCACCCCCAAGATTTTCTCTTCCATAACAAGTGAAAATGGATGAATGTTGCTCTAGATTCTTATTTACTCATGGTCGAATTCATTTTCTTGAGAGACTCTCCTCAAGCCCATGGTAACTTCAATTCGTCATTGAAGTCACATGTTGCTCTTTCAACCTTTTCAATATTTTAGTGGGGTGCCATCTACTATGTGCATTTCCTTTTCACTCATTGTTTGGTCTTCTTTGAGTGGCCTCCATCTTCTATCTAGACTTCTTTAAGGTACATGGAATATTGCAATATTTGGATATGTGGCAAATATATACACATAAATAGCAACTTTTGTGCCCAATAAATGGGGGAAAGTATTTATATCTTCTTATTCTTATATTCTTATTTGCATATAGTTTGCAATCAATAGCCTTATGTCGAAAACCATTGTACAAATAACAGTAGCAACAAAAATTATTTGTGTATATAATGATTGATTGTCTTCTAATAGGTAGAGGTCTCCTTTGATTTCTTTTTTGACGGTAATTCATTGTTTGTTACACCTTTTGTGGATTAGTCTTGATTTTCTTGCTCTTACATATTTCTTCTACATGTCAAGGTTTATGGAAATAAAATGAATTAACATCTTTCAAAGAATAAAAATATCTCCTCAACTTATCTCTAAGAACATATTTCATTTTCTTCAGCCCAGTATTTTGTTGGTGATTTTGCTTCTCGCCTTTATTTACTCCCTTACTAATCGTGTTATTGTTACCTTATAATTTGCACACTTATAATTATTTCAAGGCTCCAAACATAAATGAAGACTTCAATATTACATTTCACATTAGTTATTAGATATGGAAGCATGTTGTCCCCATAAGGTCTTTTAGATGTAAAATCATAATCATGTAGATAATATTTATGATTATCCTCAAAATTATCACTCCTCAAGGACACATTATCCATATTTATATGTATATCATTGTAATGGGAAAATTTTGTATAATTGGCAAGCTTCCCATGAGGAATGATTGGAGAGGCAGATGCATCTGAGTCACACATTGTGGTAGATGAATAATACTTAATGGAACATTTCATATAAAATAATCTACATCAGGGTTCTTCACATATTTAAGAATATCAGTCAAAAGTATTTCGAACTTCCCATCCAAATGCATTCCAAATGAAGTGTCAGCATTGACCTTAACTAAAATCACTAGATGAGTCACTCAGAATAGAATTAGAACCATCACTCGTGACAACCTATTCTATTATATATTTTGGATAATATATTATATTCAATTCAGTCATCATTCCAGGTTCTAGGCCACTTTAAAAACCATGGATATCCTTGTCGAGAATAAAATAATGTAGGCTTGCTAATTCAAAATTGTTCATTGAGATACTTCATTGACCTGCTAATAACCAATGTCATACTAGTTGTGAGGTGATTAGAAATATACCATATATTTAATACTTTTTGAATTGAATTTATGGCTACCAATGCAAGTCATTTTTTGCTGCATTTGGGGAGTATTTTCCTCGTATTTTATATCTTTAGAGTCTAATTTCAGTGCACAAAAATAACCATGTTTACTATGAATTTTAATATCTGTAGATAAGCTTCGCTCTCTATTTGTCTCAGTATTTTGGTAATTTTCATGTCTTGTTACCTTTATTGGGTACTGATATTTTTGAACAAAACACCATATGGTTACAGTGTTGATTAGTATTGGATGGTTACTATGTTGATTATGAGGGTTTCAACATTTAGAAAAACTATTTGCTAGATATAAGACATGAAATAGGCAATTATTAGATCTTGATCTTAGCAACAAGTCATAGCTCAACAACTAATAATGAAACCTTTTAGAAATTGTTTCCATGAGCCAAAACTGTATGAATACATATATGAAGATCCCAAGAGCTATGCTCAATAAACTTATCAAGCCCTAGTAGAAACAAATGATAATGGAAATAGAAACAACATTTGAATGAAGACAATTGCAAGGTTATCCCCTATAACACATGGCATTGGAATATTGAATTTTGAGGATAAACCAACCATTTAGGAAAAACCATGTTCTTTTATTTTTGGTTCCTCATGTTTTCTTCTCCAAACATGATTGAGTTTTCCAAAACACTTGTTCTGTTTAGGAACCCACCTCATATTACTTCTACAATACCATACTATGTGACCAAGGTTGTGACATTGATAACATTCCACATTTACCTTGAATGATGGGGCAACATAAATGTAAGTTCTATTTGGGAGTTTCCTTCTAGGATATTTGAGACATTTGCAGTATGCCATACAATCTTTAGCTTTATAGCCAAAATTAGTGTAAGAATAACAATAGCCAGAGAATATTCTTATGTACCTCGATGAGTATCGTTATCTTGTTTTCTTGAATTTGTCTCTTCTTAGAGGAGCCTTCTACTTTTGATGATCCTCACATCTTCTTTCATTGTATGTGCATCCCCTAAGATCATCTTCATAGTTTGCTGATAAAGTTGTTATTTCAAACTCACTTTCATTTTCTTCCTTGCTTACACTCGAACTAAAGCTCTGAAGAATATGACTTACATACTTCGTGTTTTCGTCATTTTTGCAAGAATTCTTACCTGTATGTCCAAGACTTGATTTTTCTGGAGGTGGCATTTGGAAACTGAGAATTTTGTCTATTGTTTTAGAACTTTTCAAGTTCTTATTGATCTTGTCAACTTCATTTCTTAAAGAGACAATTTCTTCTACAAATCTTTCACAATCCTCTTCTTTCTTAATTAACGAGATTTTCATGACTTCCTATGATTTATTTGCTTCTTGTAGCTGAATATTTTGGGAGTTGACTTCTTCTTCATGTTGACCAATTTTTGCTTCAAATTTACTCATGTCCTCATATCTTTGTTTGAGATTACTTGTTAAAATGTATTCCCTTTTCTTCACCTATTCTAATTGATTTTTTATGGAGATGACTTTTTCATTATGTCTCTTCTCATTTCGATGGAATTCTTACTTAAGTTTTTTGCAATTCTCAGTTATTTCTTGTAGATGATGCCTTAAAAGGATAAGTTTTGCCTTTGTTTTGAAACTATCATGATCAACATATTGTACCTTCTTCTTGAGTTCTTCATTTTCCTCATTGAGTTTTTCTATTTCTTTAAGGGCATCTATAAGATCTCCTTTTTCTTCTTTTTCATTTTGTGAGTCTTCTTAATCTTCTAGGTTTTCCTTCCTCTTGATGTATCCAATTTTGTTTTTAGGTACCTTCTCTAGTTCTTGTTATCTTTGTGTTTTTGGCCACCATCTTCTAGATCTAAGGTCATGAGTAAAATTCCTTCTGAGTGAAGATCTTGAATATTTTTCCCAAAGCTCTTTTTCTAATGAGTATTTATTCATTTTGACTTTTATCAGATCTGGTAGCTTAATGAAGATTTCCTTTATTGATTTTTCATGATTTTCCTTCGCCTCTTCTTCCATTGTGCTTATGGCAGCCCTTAAATCCTAGACTTCAAAACCTTTAGCCGTCAAATAGAACTACATTTTGTTGCTCAATGTACAATAGTTTATTCCATCAGACAAAGGGGGCATTTCAAGATGATTTAACACTTGTTTTATGATAGAAGAGGACATATATTCAAAGGATTTGGAGGTATTCTTATTTGATTTTTCCATTTGTGTTCTAAGGATCAACCCTCTATCTATTAGGTTGTGATTGAAGGTACTATATTTGATACCAATTGATGGAAATACTAAGAGGAGGGTGAATCAATATATATTTTACAATTGTTATTTTATGCAAGCTAATACTAGTTAATAAACCATAAAACAAAAATGTAAAATAATAATTTTACTAACAATAATGATAAGGAGTCATAACCTCGTTTACAACAACAATTTGTACAAATAATACTTTCAAGGCTTCAACCCTAGATGAAGAATTTAGTATTATATTACAAATGAGTCTCCAAATTTTACTACACCAAGCTCGAATTTGGTCTTCTTGAGGACTCGAATCCCCTATAATATTCATGCTCTAACTTAGTTTTCTGCAAGGCTCCAACCTTGTGTGAGGACTCCAACCATCTCAATCTTTGTCAATTTTATATATTATTTAGGTTCTTCCTCAATAATTCAAAAACCATATTCAACAACTCTTGAATATCATATCCATAAAGTATTCAAAGCATGTCTCCAAGAATGTATTCAATAGGCTTCAATAATTCTTTGGGGTTTGTTCCAACAAGATCTTCAAAAGTTCATCAGCTCAACTCCAAAGATGAAGTTCAACATCAGCAACCCCAGTAGGTGTCTTTAAATACGTATTCAATTACTTCTCAAGTGCCTTCAAGACTGTCTTTCCATCACCTAATAGATCATTCCAAAAATGTATTCAAGGATTCTTCAACACTTCTTCAAGGGCTCCTCAAGAGTTCCTCCATATAATGGCTTCAAAAATTTGTTCCAGAGGATATCCTTCAATAGATATGTACAAAGTTCTTCAAAGTAACAAGGTTTCCTACTTTAAATGATGCCCCAAGTTTGTTATAACAACTAAGGTTTGTTCAATCCTTCACCAAGACTTCTCTGCTACAAGAGATAGAAAAATGTTTATAATAGCTTCAAGTTTGCATTCAATGATGCTCTTTCAATGTTGTTCTAATCTTGAAAAATGATTCATTGCATAAGGCCAAGCTTGAAAGGTCTACTCCAAGGTTAAGATCACACACTAAAGGTAAAGCTAATATAGGTGATTCCTCAAGTTTGTTCGAGCTACCACAGGCTAGTCTTCAGAAAGTGAAAATAGACAGTCGAAAGTTAAAAAAGAATCAAAGTAAAAAATGGATGCCAAAAATCCATTATTGGTGTCTTCTATAATCCAAAATAGAGCTCATCCATAGTTCTGAGTAGGTTTTCCTCCATAGTGTCGAGTAGGTTTGTTGCGAGAGCGTCGAGGTAATGTAAGCTTGAGCCATAAATCCCAAATGATACAGTCTGCCAGAGCTAGGTAAAGTGTAGTCTAAGATTTATCTAGTGAGTTGATTCAAATTTGAAGGGTTTCCACAATATTGAAGTTGATCACAATGCTAATAAATTTTGATGGGCCTAAATAGGAACAATGTTCTAGCAAAGGCCTAAAGAGATTTACATAAGGATACTAAGAGTTATAGCTAAAAAACAATATCTGCAAAAGTATTCCAAAGTATCACCGAATTAAGCCAAAAATTGTCCCATATTTACCCAAATAATATTCTACATGAGTAGCCCATATTTCTCCAAGTTGCCCAAGAATTCTCACAGTGAATGCTTAATAAACCTTCACAAAAATGGCTTGAAATTCTCCTCTATAGTAGTATTATGGATATTCACTTGTTATCACACTTCTCCATTGATATTCACTAAATTGGTAGTCAAAATGGGTAGTCTTAGTTTCTATTTACACATATTTTCTCATTTTCCATGAGACATGATTAGTGGGAAGAGAGTCGACTTGTAAATGCCCGACCCGAAAATACAAGTTCGACGGGGTAAACATGAGATGAGTGTTACTATGAGATCACTTGACCTATAAGTTCCAATTAAGGAAGTGGGACCTACAAACTAAATACATTTTGACATCCCGAAGGGACTATAGATCAAACAGGAGTTGGATAACCACTCTAGGTGATCAATGCCTAAGATGGAATCCCCTTTCTCTAATTTAGCACCCCATCTACATGCACAACAAGGCAAGAGTGTGGGTATGAGTCTCCAACCACACACACAAGCCTTCTTCGATGTGGTCATGGCATAATCCTCCAATTCTGAGCATGTTATTCCGTGATTTGTGCCACCTTTCTAGGTGAGCCTCCAGACCATTACCCATAATCACTTGTAACTTTCTAGAATGAAATGAAATATAATGACAAGGCCATCCAATTAAAACTCAAGAAATAACTTGACTAAAATATGCCTAATACATAACAAATATTTCGTTAAAAATACGAAAAAAATGTAAACTACATGTCATGATTGCATATCTGATTATAAATGGATAGTCTTCATTTCACAATCACCAAGAAGGCTCTAAGTCCTCTCTAGCTAGTTGCAATAACACTTGTTAGTCCATGCATTGATAAACCAGTCAATAACTTATCAAAACATGTCTAGTGCCATAGATAGATTATATCATATAACCAACATGTGATGAACAAAGAAACGATGACAAATCAACCATAATGTCTACATCATAACTAGTACAAGTACTCATAAATAACAATAGGAAAAATAACTCTTATTAACATATGAAAATTCCAACCAATTCAAGGACATCCACATACCACTCGACTATAGATTAGATTGAACCAAATCTCTCTTTTATCCAATCACCCCCACGCCATTTTGCAAGCATGAATGTTGGATCTCCAGGAATAAACCAAAATAAAACCAACCAATGATTCCAAAGGCTAAACGACTTCAAACCTAAACGATAATGATTCCACCGCTATGGTTTGAAAATCACTAACACCAGCCATATTGATCTCTACACAAGTTTTTCAAGGCTCCAGTAACTAGGACTCAACCCACAACCTTCCAAGGCTTCTAGAGCGTTTCTTCCAACCGTGGCTCCAAGGACTAGTAACTCGACCCTCGAGAGTGTTTGTACCAACCAACAGCTCCAGGAACTAGTAACTCAGCCCAAGCTATTCCAAGGCTTCCAGAGAATTTGTTCCCACCCATAACCATAAGGAACCTAAGCACCAATCAGAAAAAGAACATGTGTGAAACCTCGGACACGATGTTTATTAAGGAAATGAAGAGAAAGGTTTAAACAACTGCCACTCTTACCAAATATCCATGGCAATGACAACACATGACCATAGAATCAAATTTATATACAATGCATCGAAATATCAGCAAGGATATCACACATGAAACCTATTACCTGCAAAGTAATTCAACTATAATTGTCGATCCAACAATTCCCTTACACTTCCGTGCTTTCCTTGTCCTTCTTCTCTCAAATTCCAAGTGAATGCTCCAAGTTCTCCAAGAATGATCCAAGATTTCTCTAAGTTGTGAATTGATGCTTCGTATCCTTTTTATCATTGATGCCTCTATTTTCTTCATTTCGCTTCATTTTCCCTAGAATTTCCTTAGCATGCAAATGATTGTCACTTCACCTTCCTTTTCTCCTATATTCCTTTATTTTCATAATTAAAATCAAATTATTGCCTCTATTCCTTTACCAATGCTTCTTCCAATTTCCATAGACATTATTTATCCAAAAGTGATGCTCACTAAAGTGTTTTTCTCAACATTTAGCTCAAAACACATGTCCCATGTCCTTGGTCTTATTTTATTTACATGGAAAATAAACCAGGGGTTGTGACGTCAAACCCATCCCCCTTAGCAAAACACTATGCTTGGTGTTCAATAATTCTTATGACTAACACACACAAGCTATCCATGAATCTTTATAACACAACTTCATGCAATGTTTACAACATACCAAACTGCTGAAAACTTGAAAACCATACTACTTATTAGAACATTATAACACAACTCGATGCAGTATTTACAACACACCAATTATTGGAGCTTTATAAGACATCTCATTGCAGTATCTACAATAGATATATGTATAAACACAAACAAAACACATAAATCAAATACATCTTCTCAACTAACAAATAAAGAAGGATACATAGCATGCATTTGGTCAACCATCTCCCATGTAAATTCATCAGGCCCAAACTTCTTCCACTAAAAATTACCTACTCTATTTATCTATTCTAGAGAATGAGTTATTTCCGTTGAAAAATGCACTAAGGTTATGGATGGAATTATCCCTCTAGATCCATCTAAAATACATACCAATCAATCACATTACCAACATCCTGGACATACTTCTTAAGTAATGAAACATGGAAAACATCATGGACTTTCACTGTTGGCGGCATTGCAAGTCTATAGTCCACTAGTTCAATCCTCTCAAGGATCTCAAAAGGCCTGAAATACTGAGGTTCCAGGTTGGTACATAATCCAATCCTTCAGGAGCTCACCTAAAAATCCTTGAATTCTTTGTGTTGATCTGCATAACTCTTTTTCCTATCCTATGCTACCTTTAAATTACTTTTGATAAGCTTGATTTCCTATTCCATGTCATCCAACATATCTAGTCTAATCAACACCCTATTCATTGGATCACTCGAGCTGATAGGAGTACTACAACTCCATCCATAAAGAGCCTCAAATGGACTCATCTTCAAGGATTCTCGAAACCCATTTTTATATGCAAACCCTATTAGTTGAGGATACTCCTCCCACTTCCTCTACTAATGCATGCCATACATACTCAACATGTCCTCAAGAACCTTTTTGACCCTTTTGGTGGCCTATTTGTCTATCCATCTCTCTATAGATGATAACTTGTGTTAAAAGCCAAATTTGTCCCCATGCCTACAAACGAATCCTTCTAAAACCTAGAAGTGAATTGGCATCTCTACATAACCACTCAACCACAACCATGATGGATTCATGTTTGTTGGATGTCCTTGGAAATCATGTAATCAAGTCCATGGAAATGGCCTCCCATTTCTTCTTTGGAATCATAATCGGTCGTAATAAACTATATGTATGCTTATTCTCTACTTTTACGTATTTAATGTCCAATCATCTCACAACAAACTCATCCACCTCATTCTTCAAATTAAGCCAATGAGAGAAATTATTGATTATTGTCAAAGTATTCTGGTATCCCGGGTGACCTGAATACAACTTAACATGAAACTCCCTCAAGATAAGATTCTTGAGTTGACTATTGTCTAACACATAAATCATGTTTTTGAATATCATCAAGCCATCTATCGTGAGGTGATAGTCCTCATCGCTATCACCTTCCCATGTTGTTGCAACCTTTGATTCAACTATTGATACTTGTCATCATGTTTCCCTACATTCAGGATTCAGTCTTGCAAATCTATCCCATAAGAACTTACTACTGCAATATGATTCACCTCCACTCTCTTAGTGAGGGCATCTACAACATTTTTCTCCTTTCCCTTGATGTACATGATCTCGAGGTCAAACTCACTAATGGTAGCCAACCATCTAGATTCCATGGAATTCATATTGGGTTGGTCAAACAAGTACCTCATTCCACCATGATCACTCATCAGAATAAACCTCTTTCCAAGAAGATAATGTCTCCACATCTTCAATTCATGAATGATAGCTACCAACTCAATATCATGAGTCACATAGTTCTTCTCGTGCTCATTCAACCTCCTTGACTCATAGCATACCACATTTCCTTCCTGCATTAGGACTCGACCAAGTCCTTTCTTTCAAGCATATGTACATTCCATAAACTCTTTATCCATATTTCCAATCTTGAAGATCATAACATTTTTAAGGAAATGCTTCAACTGCTCATACTTAGTTGAACACTCCTCAATCCATTCAAACTTCTTTCCTTTTCAATGCAAATATGTAATAGGATAGGAAATTTGTGAGAAGTTCCAGATGAACCTCCTTTAGTAACTTTCTAATCCCATAATTATATGACCTCATACACATTCCTAGATTTATCCACTCCATGATACTTTAATTGTTTTTGGGTCTACTGTTATACCTTCCTTAGAAACAACATAACCCAAATGATGAACTTCAGTCTAAAAGAAATTGTACTTGCTTAGGTTGGCATACAACTAATTCTCTCTCAATAATCTTAACACTGCTGATAGCTGCTTTGCACGCTCTTCCTCATTCTTAGAATATATCATCAATAAACATTATAAAAAAAAATTCCAGATAAGGACACAACATACAATTCATCAAACATCAATAAATGTTATCAAAAACGTGTGCAGATAAGGACACAACACAGTTCATCAGGAAAATGAAGGTATTTTGAGCATTGATAAGAACAAAAGGAAGAACTATGAAATCATAATGGTCATACCAGTATTAAATGCGGTCTTGTAAATTTGTTCTTCTTTGATATGCACTTGATGATATCTTGATCTCAAATCAATATTTGAGAACATTGTTCCTCCCTTCAAATGATCAAACAAATAATGAATTTGAGGTAATGTATACATGTTCTTGATAGTCACCTTGTTCAATTGTCTATAGTCAATGCACAATATGAGAGTACCATCCTTCTTCTTCACAATCAACACCTGTGCACCCCAAGGTGACAAAATTGGACTAATGTATCATTTATCAAGCATTTCCTTAAGCTGCAATGTCAATCCTACCAACTCTGGAGTACTCATTCTGTAAGGTTACTTTGATGTTGGTGCTTCTCTTGGTACCAAGTAAAGAGAAAAATCAACTTCCGTATGAGGTGGTAACTCATAAATCTCTGTTGGAAACACATCCTGAAATTGTTGCAAATCCAAATACTTCTTCAAGACTTCATCATCCTCAACATCCTTCCCTTTTTCATTAGAATTATGAACCACAAACAATACACATATGTTTCTCCAACTGCACTTTTCCTTCATAGTTGTAACCATTCTCGCTAATGTATGCTTCTTCTTACTGTGTAAGATTCTCCTCTCTCCATCATCATCCATGCAATTAATATCTTTATCATAGAAATCCACCTTCTTCCTGTGAATGAAAAACCATTCCATGCCCAAAAGCATATTGTATGAACCCAAAGAAAACACATTTACATGTGTTGATGTAGGCATATTATTTAGCTCAAATGCACGAGATCTCACCAAATGATGAACTCTTCTCTTGGTCACTATAGCCAACTAAACTAACCAAGATTCTACATAAACTTATTTATTCAAGCAACACTTATCCATCAGGTCAAGACTAATATAATTATAGTTAGATCTAGGATCAATAAAAATACAAATGACTTGATCACAAAGCTTAACTTCCATCCCATTAATGAATGTCTAATGATCATCCTATCTATTATCCACTTCTTCATAAATCTAAAGAATACTCTGCCCAACATCCCCAACTATTTATGCCTCCTCAGCACTGTAAATTTGAGGTCTTCAACCTTGATGTTCTAGAAAATCTCTCCTATGATGCTCTCCACCACAATTCCAACACTACAAAGGCTTCCTACCATCACCAAGTTGTTCTACTCCTCAGGATGAGGCCCATGTATTTTTTCAACTATATTGAACTTCTTGTATGACGCTGTGTTCTCCTTATCACCTGCATCTTATGTTCTTCCTCACTTCTTAACCAACTTTCCTTTAGCCTTGTCATACCCTTTCCAATCTCTCTTAAGCTCATCATCACACTTAGATTGCTCATAAAAATCGTTCAAATTCCCAATGACTTCCTCCATGACTGAGGCTCATCATACTCAATCCGATATTTTAATTCTAAAGGCAACACACTGATGAATTTATTAAGGAATTTAGACTTCTGTGATCCATAACATTGTTTAGAGAATTTTCGGCGAAATCACATAAATGATCTTTTGTCGACGCGTTTCGAACCAACCAGTGTGGTTCATCGTCAGGACAAGTTGAAGAAACAGATCCAGCATAGCATGCTAAATAGTTTGAGCAGAGATTCCAACGGCTAACTTAACGGCTAAATCTGACTAAAGGACCAGGTCCAAATTAATTTAAGATTGTTAATATTTTAATATTATTATTAATAATATATAATTTATTTTATGGAAATAAGTTCAATCAGGTAAAAAGTATATAAATAAAATCAATGGTTAGTTTAAAATTAAATTAATTTAAAATAATATATTTTTTATTAATATATAATTTATTTTATGGAAATAAGTCAAATTAGGTAAAAAATAATTCAATGGTAGTTTTTAAAAACTAATTAATTTATTTAAATTAATTAATTATATATTATCTATATATATAATATATATTAATGTATATATATATATATAATATATATATATATATTATAATATAATTATATATATAATATTTCAATAATATATAATAATAATAATAATTCACTTATATCATTTATTATTTATTTAAATTAATACATATTCCATAGAAAAAATGGTAAATAAATTCATGGTTAGTTTTAAAGGACTAATTAATATTAATGTATTTAATAATATATATATATTATATTATATATAATATTATAATATATAATTTTAAAATAATATAATAATATAAAATAATAATAATAAATAATATATAGATAATAAATAATTAATTAATAATTACATTAATAATCATTATATATATTTATTTAATTAATATATAAATAATATTTTTCATAGAAAAAAGTTAAATTAGCAACCTAATTTAACTTTATACTTGTACCTTAACAACCTAGTAATATCTTATTTTAATTAGTATATATATACATAATAATTAAATATAATTCTAACCCAAACATAACAGTTAAACTATAATTGAAATCCGGTCCAAACATTTAATGGTGTGAACTTAATTATCAAATATCTTATTAATAACGGATAATCATAATAAAATGGAAGGGATTAAATTATATTAATTCCAATCTATGCTTAGGATGCTAAGATAAAAGATGAATAAACAAATTAGTTAAAAGGCTAATAATATATTAAAGATTATAATAAACCAAGGGAAATAGGACCAACCAGAGAAACAACTACTAAGGAGAGGGAAACATAAACCCTAAGATCTAAAAAAAAATAAAAATTGAGGGACAGAGGAGGCTAGGAAGACAGGGTTGGGACCCAACAACTGCTGATCTTCCATCCATCATCCCTATTAAGATTATTCGGCCTTTTCTCAATCTCCAGGGCCTCCCTAAATTTGCGATGGTGAAACTGTGCAACTTTGGCAATGACTTGAGCCTCTTCAATATAGACATGATGCATCGTCTTCTCCGCATGTTCAGCCAGGGCTGAGGACTTGGTCCTACCATGTCTTAAGCCATCCGAATGTTCGCGAATCCTTTGATTGATAGAGCGACCCATTTCACCAATATATGGCGTCCCACAGGAACAAGGAATAACATAGATGCCCTTCATGTCTTTAGGGTCAATAGGGTCTTTTACAGACCTGAGGGAGCCACAGATAGTATTGAGAGGTCTAAAAGTAGCGAGCACATCGTACTTCCTCAGAATCCTTGCAATCCTATCAGTGGTCCCTTGGATGTAAGGAAGATTCACACCCATGACACGATCATTAGGATCTCTTCGGATAGACGGCTCCTTCTTGGCCTTGAGGAAGGCTTTTTGACCCAGGTATCTACTGTAACCATTCTTCACAAAGACATCTAGGAGATGAGCCTTCTCCGTTTCCAAGCTCTCATCATCAGAAATCCTAACAGCACGGGTGGCAAGCGTGCTTAGAACCCCTACCTTCTGAGTGGGGAAATGATGGGAAGAAGCATGCAGGTATTGCTCAGTATGCGTCTTCTTTCTAAACACCTGATGAGAAAAGGAACCATCCACCTTCTTAGAGATGAGAACATCCAAGAACGGAAGGCGACCATTATCTTCTTTTTCCATCGTGAATTTAATGGCGGCGGATTGGTTATTGAGATGACTAAAGAAACGATCCAGCTCATCAGGACCATCAGACGAGACAACACCAGTGTCATCAATGAATCTTTTCCAAAGCTTCGGTAAGAGACAAGAGGAGGCCAAAGCCTTAGACTCAAAATCCTCCATGAAGAGATTCGCGACAACAGGGGACAAGGGAGAGCCCATTGCAACCCCGCAAGTCTGCTCATAGAATTCTCCCTCAAAGCTGAAAAAGGTGGAGGTGAGGCAAAGCTCAACCAAATTAGCTGTATCCGGGTTGGTGAGCTTATTAATCAACTTCATGGCCTCATTGATGGGAATACAAGTATAAAGAGAGACCACATCGAAACTCACCAGAATGTCCTCAGGCTCAAGCTTAATTCTTTTAAGATCATCAATAAAAGAAGCTGAGTCTTTGACGAAGGACTCAGTATGACCAACCAAGGGCCTCAACTTTACAGCGAGGAACTTGACTAGGAGGTACCTCGGAAATCATTTATGTGATTTCGCCGAAAATTCTCTAAACACTGATGAATGTTTGGACCTTTGTCTTCTCATCCTTAGGATATGGTACATACCTAAACAGATCCAAAAACTTGTTCGTGTACTCTTTCTTTTTCATATAGCCAATATTGAGCTCAAATAAATCCTTAGCTTGTCTTTCATACAACAGTCACATTTAGGCCATCTAGTCCAAGTATTTCAACTTGGAAGATCTGATACCAATTTGTAAATTCCCCACCCCATATTTATCCAATTTCACAAGCTTTCCAAGGTAAATATGATTTGATTGTCACTATGACATTAACCAACCTCCAAGTTCAATTAAGGAAGTGGGGCCTAAAAACTAAAAGCTTATTGACATCCCAAAGGGACTACAGATCACTCAAGAGATAGACAACCACACTAAGTGGCCAATCCTTGAGATGGAACCCCTTTTCTCTAATCTATCACCCCAAATGCATGCACAACAAGGCAAGAGTGTGGTTATGAGTACCCAATCACAAGAAAAATCCTTCTTCGATGTGGTTATGTCCTAAATCCTCTAGTTCTAAGCATGTTGTTCTGAGATCCATGCCACCTTTTCAGGCCAAGCTTAAGACCACTGCCAAGAATTCCCTGTGACTTTCCAAAATGCAATGAAATGTAATGACAAAGCCATCCAATCAAAAGTCAAGAAATAACTTGACCTAGACATGCCTAATCCATAATAGACATTTCATCATACATATGGAAAACATGTAACTTATAGGTCATGAATGCATATATGATCATACACTGATAGTCTTCATTTGAGAATCAATAAGAAGGCTCTAAGCTCGTGGAAAACCCTCCTTACACATTTACCCAAGTTAATCAGACTACTGGGGTAAAAATGTGATGATAGGCCACTATGAACTTATTCAACTCCCTTTGTACAATTATGGGAAGTGGAACCAACAAAACACAACCAATTTCACCTTATACACATGTTAAAAAACCTCCAGTAGCTAAACAACCCTTCCAAGTGATTGACCTTTGAGGTAACTTGACATCTTACTAACCTAGAGCTTTAGACTCTCCCATGACATGTCCATCCATGCGAATGGGACCCTCCAGTCACTCCCACAATAGGGGCATGCCAACAACTGGGGACATTTTCAACTACTTTTGATCCATTGGCCTCGAATTTTGTTCCACTTTTTCAGGGCCAGGACTCAGTCCACTGCTTAGAGCTCCATGAAACCTTCAAGAATGATAACTAGCACAAAAACAAAGGTACTAATGCAAATAGTTGATCAATGACTTGACTCGACCCCTACTAGTCATGACGAGTATTTTGTCAAACATGTCACAAATATGCATCTACAAGTCATAAAAACAGATATGAGAATAGGCGTATCATACTTATCTGAGAATCACTAAGAATTATTGATGCCTTATCACATTAGCTGCATTATCATCTATTAGGTCATATATTCATTGTTCACTCATTTACAAATAAAAACATGATGAGATACATATATCATCACTATCATAAAACATACTCATATCCAATATATAAACAACAAAAATAACAAGGATATAATAGCCATAAAATCTACATGTAAACTAGTACATGTACACATGAAATACCATGGACAAAGAACTCTTATTAATGAGTGCAAAAGCTGACTAGGTTTGGGACTTCCATGAACCACCCAACCATAGATTGGTTGAACCAAATATTTCTTTTAACCAATCACCCCATTCCATTTTCTAAATATGAATGAGGGGATCATAGCCAGAAATAGAAACGACCTTACCCTCATCAATAGAACCAGGCTTAACCATAATTGGCCCTAAACAACAAAGAATGCCACTCGATTTCTCCACCTACATTGTGAGTCATTTTCCTATCTCCTAGTCTCTAGGATTTACCATACATCCCTCCATACAATGGTTGAGGATCCCTAGACCTAATCAAAGCTCCACCCTCCAAGATTTACCATGTATCCTACCATTCACCATCCAAGTATTCTTAGGCTCGGTCAAGGGCACCCACCTCTAGGTTTTTCCTTTTATCCAGTCATTCACTAGTTAAGGATTCCTAAGCCCATTGATGTAACACAAAATTTGTCTTTACCGCTACCCATAATTTGGTTCAGGGGTTAGTAGTCCAAGGCTTTACTGCAATCCACGGTCTGACTCAAGGATCACTAGGCTATGCCTTCAATCTTTGAGAGACCACCTCACTAAATTTTGAATCCATCTGACCATCCTGCTCAACCAAAACATAGGAACCCCATCACACCATGGATATCTAGAAATGGAAAGGCAAGGCTAAACAACATTGTCACACCTAGAAAAATGCATTGCAATGATAGAAAGAGAACCAAGAACATACATGAATAACCATGCATGCCAAAAATATCAAGGAAATCATATTGTAACTCAATACTTGAAAATAATCTTGTTGTAGTTGCTTGATCTTGCTCTTCCTTGCTTGAACTTTGCTTCCTCTTGCCTTCCTTACTTTTCTTTATCCAATGTTGAAGTGTTCCAAGAAAACTCTAAGTGCCCAAGAGTGTGAGCAAGAGATCCCCAAAACTACATTGACAAAGGTTACAAATTAATCCTCATAAGCCTTTTTATTAATCAAGGTTTTATTTTCTTCATTTTCCATTATTTTCCTTCAATTTCCTCCTCACATGTAACCTGTGATGTTTCACCTTCCTTTTTTCCTAATTTCCTTTATTTTCATAAATAAATTGCCAAAAATTATATTTTTCCTTTCCAAAGCCTTTTCCATTGCTTTTACCAATTTCCTTAGCCATAATAAACCAAATGAACACGCACACTAGGATATTTTTTGCAACATTCAGCTTGGAATAAGTGTCCCATGACCTTGGTTGTTATTTTTCTTTTGTTAACTTTATTACATGGAATTTTTACCATGGATATTATAGAACACTCCCCCTTAGGGGAATAATGTCCTCGGTGTTCAATGACACCTACAACTAGTAATACCACTAAAAACAAAAACATATTTCCCATGGAGATTTATAACACAACTAGTTGCAGTATTTACAATGACCACTGTTGAAACATGATAAACATATTGTTTACTAGAGCATTATAACATAGCTCATTATGGTATTTACAATAACCACACATAATTACTCAAGCACATTTGCTTCAACCAACAAATAATCATACTATCTATGGAGCTTTATAAATCCAGCTCGATATAGTATTTACAATAATATACACAGATATACATATGCACATTTGTTAAACTAGAAAATAAAAGGATATGATGCCTGCAACTGAAAAATTGGGAATCCAAAGTCTTACACCTCCACCCTCAAAAGTAGTACCAGGATTCACCTCCTTCGTAGGAAGTCTAGAATCCACTGCCAAATTCAAAGTTGCATCGAATGTCCAATGCCACAATCTTGCACCACTTGTCCTCTCAGTGAATAGTTGTTGACTCATTGTTCTATGACAGACTCCAAATGTGCATCTGATTCCATTTGGAAATGTTAATGATAGAAAATCCCATCCTTGACCTTCCCTTACCTACTACACAATCCCTCGGGAAATATAGTCACCCCCTTCCGTGCATTCACTCACCTTCAAGTTCCCCGGTATCCTCTATCCCGAGCGATCCATCCCTTGGCAATGTTTCCTCGCATCGGAAGTTCAAAAAACTAAGGCATGTCCCTACCAAAAAACCATCCTACTATTCATATCATGCTCATGGAAATCAATGGACATTATTGGGCACCAGTGTCCCATAATGGCCCTGCTCCTGAAGTGTTATACCAACATATTGTTACCTGTTCCAATTCCTTTTGTTGTACCTGCTAATTCTTATAGTTAGTTTCAACCACCCAAAATGGGCATTTCCATGCTTTCATATACCAAGCACATAATTTCCATTAGATTTAAAATGAATTTAAATAAATTCAAATCATACCTCATTGGTGGCTCATCAACAAGGTACAATTGCAATTCATTTTACTTCCTATCACAACAAGTCAAACTAGTTTTTTGATCAAATCATCATGAATAAAGATATCACATTTGGTTAGCTTGAAACACAACCATCATATACCAAAATCATGAATCACATGAAATCATCATAAAACATAATCATACATCACATGTAACCATCATAAATAAGAATCATAGATCACATGCATAATAAAACTGAAATAACATTTTGATATTGATCCATTAATCGATCCTTCACTTCTACCTTTATCATTTTTCCTTTTCGTACACACACTGGATTTTTTTCCACACCCATCAAACACCCAGTGCCTTATACACATCGTGCACATCACATGCATACACCCACACATACAACACCACACAATACATTCATCTACACCCAACATGAAACACAACACATACAACTACACCCAATGTACATCACAAGAAAATACATACACCTACACCTGGTGTACAATGTAACACATACATATACCTACACCAGATGTACATCACAACGCAATACATATAGGTACACAGAGTACAACACAATGAATACACTTGTTATGATGCGACGACTACATAATGCACATATGTGGTACCGCATGTACACAACACAACATGGACAACATGCACACAATACCACATGTACAACATGTACATAGTACCACTTGTACACAGCACCACCAACACAACATCTTCACATCATCACATGTACATGACACCACCTGAACAATGTGTACACAATGCCACATGTACACAACACCACTTGCACACAGAACCACATTTAAAACATGTACACAACACCACATGTACAGTCATGCACACAACACCATATGTACACACTGTTGTATATACAACATGTACATAACACCATATGTATACAACATCGCATATCCAACATGCGTACAACACCACATATCCATCATGCACATAGTACAATATGTATACAACACCACATATCCAACATGTACATAATACCATATATACCCAAAGTTGCATATGAAATATGCACTCAACACCATATATCTATAAGAGGCACTCAATACCATAGGTAAAATCACCGAATATACAATATGCACAACATATACACAACAATAGTACTGCACATCCAAAACCACACTATCCCTGAAAAGGAACCTTGCTTCGAGTGTCTCTTTGCCATTCATGTTTATCCTAACATGTCATGGATCACGTTGTTTTCATTCTGTTGATGTATCTCGTAGCATTACCTATCCATAACATAAACATGAGCATAATATAAACACATAAAATCAAGTCATATCCATATGATAATAACCCCATAAAGTTTTCACGTCTACTCTTCCCACTTGATTCCCCATAAGACCAAGAACCTCTTTCATGTCCTTCACCTACATAATAATTCATTCCTCCACCGAATGATCCCTGACAACACTATCAGACAATGACATAGATACATAGATACATACATGTATGCATATATATAAACAAGCATAATCATGATCACAACATAATTACCAAATATCATAAGGTCTAAGCTAAGAGATCTCCCTTAATCCGTGCACAACATTGACAACAATAATTCCCAACATAGCTAAGGAATTTGATGCCTCAAATCTATTTTCTTTACCTTTTTAGGAACATTTCTCATTATTGTACTACCACTGTCCATTTACATTAATGGATCCAACCAATCCATATGGTTGTCATACTCTTGCCTTTACCTATCCTTTACTCATGCACTGAGCTTCATCTAAGTCCTACATTACCTAATGGGGTTCACATGGATCTCCCCGAGCTCAATTAACTTTATCTTTCCCAAACAAATTCTCAATACCATCAAACATAAATTGAAAGAATAAGAAACAAACAAGAAGAAATCCATGAAAAGCAATACCAATATGACATCACGAACAAGTGGTAAGGCCTTGCAATAGACATAAAGAAAACTACAAATCAATCACAAACAAGTCATAAAAGACTAAAAGCATAAAACTAACAAAAAGCACCATGGCTCAACCCCATTCAACCTAAGCCTCCTTCAATGTTTCATGGAAATCTCTTTCCATGCAATCGCCTGCATCATACTTCCATACACACATAACTGTTACTGTATAAATAGATATAACAATGTAAGAATTATCTTACCTTTTTATGCCAAGCACATTTCCTTGTAACTAAACACACCCATGTCATCTCTCAAGGGACTCCAATTCCCTTGATAGATCTAGTTATAACTAGACACCAACTATTATACCTATCAAATGCATGTCCATGAATATAACAAATATCCACATAATTCGAGATAAGATTAGGGTTAAGAAGAACTCTTATATTCATGAAATGTACTCATTCATTAAGAACTAAGTTTTCCAAACATAAATAAAGGAATCCTCATCCAATTCCATCATTTTACCTTTTTACCTTGCTGCAATCAAGTCTTACTATGTACTCTCACATCACCCCATTGTTAGTTATATAAACAATTCAACTATTACCTTATCATGCTAATACCAAGCATGTTTCCCTGCAACTATTTACACATATCATCCACATGTTCCAAGATCAAGACAACATGTCTATTAATTATATTTTACCAAGACTAATAGCCATGCCAAAATCAACAATAAACTCATAGTCATTAATCTTAATAATACAACTAGCACCCAACTACACTCAAGTACATATCAATTGTTCTCAATGCATATGTGTTAGCATGGTCATCTTAAAACAAGATCATTTCTTCATGCAAACTTATAAACACATACTCATACCATGGAATTAGTAAAACATTCAAACAACATATAGATGACATAATATACACCAAACACTCAAATACCAAATAGACAACATAATCAAACATTCAAGCACCAAGTATATGAAATAAGCAAACTCATACCTTAATATATCTCAGGGTACACTATCTTGTCTACACAATAAATCTATATTAGCATGATATAACTTCAAAACATATCAACTCAAACTTAAATAAGGTCATGATATCCATAGCAATAACTAGCTGACATGTTCACATCATAAACTCATAAACAATTGTCATTCATGCATAACAGTCACATATGCACAGTCAATCTAGATTAGTTTGATATAATCATCTACATAGGTCAATCTACATTAGCAAAAAAATCATAATAACATCAAGACTTAGCTGGAATGACCATAATCATCACACATATGACCACGATGCATACAATGACATGTTGCTATCGTTCATGGTTATCCCACACATGTGCATACAACTACACTAATTAGCTAACATTTATCATACATGTAATCACAATAAAAATAGAGTTAAAAACATATAATTAGCCCTAATGCTAATAAAAATCATTAACCACATACCTGCATGCCAAATATACAAACCTATATGATGATCTTCACTCACCTCGAAGTTTATTGCTACGACTTCACTTTGATGATGTACATATCCTGTTCTATATTAGCCAACACATTAGCATCATAATATACAAATAACATCATGATGACATAAATACATACAATGACCTCATGGACAACAACCTTAACCATGAAAATGCATAAACAACAACATATAGACACTGACATTCATAGAAAATGCATACACAACCGACATGCATTCATGACTAAAGCATCCCAACGACAACATCATCAACTCCTACATGGAAACACAATTGTAACAATGACCACTACCATGCATACATAACAAGAACCTACACAAATTACATGCATGCATGAAAAGAAAATTCCTCCCATCCAGTTAAAGTGTTGAACCATGCTCTGGCAGCACTCTGTAACACCCTCCTCCCACATTTACCCAAGTTAACCCGTCTACTAGGTAAACATGTGATGAGAGGCTATTATGATATGATTCAACTTCCTATGTACAATTAAGGAAGTGGAACTGACAAAACAAAACCAATATGATAGTCTACACAGGTTACAGAACCTTTAGGAGCCAACTAACCCTTCCAGATGACCAACCCCTGAGGTGACTTGACATCTTACTAACTTAGAGCCTCATTCTCTCAAAGGAAATGGGCATGCATGTGACTGGGACCCTCTAGTCACTCCCACAATAAGCGCATGTCAATGATTTGGGACCTTTTTAGCTATTTCTAAGCCAGCAACCCCAAATTTTGTGCCACGTTTTCACGGCCAAGACAGACCACTTCCTAAAAGTCCATGAAACCCTCAGGAATGATAAATAACACAGACAAAAAGTTACTAATGCAAAAATTTGATCTATTACTTGAATGGACCCCTACTAGCCATGAAAAACATTTCATCAAACATGCCATAAATATACATCTACAGGTCATAGCAAAAAAACCGAGCATATGGGTCTCATATTTATCTAAGAATTGCTAAGAAGAACTAATTTTTTATCACATTAGATGCATTATCATCTATTAGGTCATATACTCATTGTTCCTTTATTTACAAATCAAAACATGATGAGAACCATACATCATCACTATCATAAAACATACTCATAACCAATATATAAACAACATAAATAACAAGGATATAACAACCATAAAATCCACCTATAATCCAATACATTTACACATGAAATACCAAGGAGAAAATATCTTATTAATGAGTGCAAAATCTGACTAGGTTTGGGACTTCCACAAACCACTCGACCATATATTGGCTAAACCAAATCTTTCTTTTGGCTAATCACCCCCATGCCATATTCTAAGCATGAATGTGAGACTCATAACTAGAAATCAACTAGGGATTCCCAAGGCTAAACCACCTCACCCTCATCAATAGAACTAATCTTTACTGCAATCCCCACCGGATCACTAGGCCCTAAACAAGTAAGGATGCCACCTAATTTCTTCACCTATACCGTTAGGAATTTTCCTATCTCACAGTCTCTAGGCTTTACCATACATCCCACCATACAGCAGTCGAGGATCCCTAGGCCTAATCAAGTCTCCACTCTCCAAGATTTACCATATATCCTTCCTTTCCCCGACCAAGGATTCCTAGGCCTGATCAAGGGAACCCACCTCTAGGCTTTATCGTATATCTTTCCATTCACTAATCAAGGATTCCTAGGCCCACCGAGGTAATAAAAAATGTAGATTTACCACAATTGATAATATGGTTGAGCAGTTACTAGGCCAAGGCTTTACCGAAATCCACATTCTGATTCAGGGATCACTAGGGGATGTGTTCTCTCTCTCAAAGACCACATCACTTAGTTTTGAATCCATCTGGAAATCGAGCTCAACCAGAACATGAGAACCCCACCAATCATAGATATCTGAAAATGTCAATGCAAGGATGAAAAACACTGTCACACCTAGATAAACCCATATTAATGGAAACAAGAGAACCAAGAACACACATGCATAAACATGCATGCCAAAACTATCAAGGAAATCATAAATGAAACTCAATACCTCCAAATAATCCCACTATAGTTAGTCGATCCTACTCTTCCTTGCTTCATCTTTGCTTCATATTTCCTTCTTTTCTTTTCTTGATCCAATGTTCAAGTGATCCAATAAAACTCTAAGTGTCAAAGAGTATGAGAGAGAGAGAATAGAGAGAGAGAGCCCCAAAATTGCACTCACGAAAGGTTACAAATTGATCCTTATAAGCCTGTCTTTCAATGAGCCTCTATTTTCTTCATTTTTGACTATTTTCCTTCAATTTCCTCCTCACATGGTACCTGTGACATTTCACCTTCCTTTTCTCCTAATTTCCTTTATTTTCATAAATAAATTGTTAAAAATTCCATTTTTCCTTTCCAAAGCCTTTTCCATTATCTGTGCTAATTTCCTTAACCATAACAAACCAAATGAACACCCACACTAGGATGTTTTTCCCAACATTCAGCTTGGAATAATTGTCCCATGAACTTGGTTAGTATTTTTCCTTTATTAACTTTATTACATTGAATTTTTATGAGGGTTGCTACAACCCACTCTAGCTAGCCCCAACATCACTTGCTAGTCGGACCATGCATTCATCAACTAATCAATATCTTATCAAAAAATGTCTAAAGCCACAAATAGATTACATCATATAACTAACATACAACAAGCAAATAATCAACATAGAAACCATGGAAAATCAACCATAATGTCAACATGATAACCAGTACAAGTCCTCATAAATCACAATAGGAAAAATAACTCTTATTAACATATGAAAATACCAACTAGGTTAGGAACTTCCATATACCACCTGACCATTGATTGGGATTAACCAAATCTATATTTCTCCCAATCACCCTTGCACCATTTTCCAAGCATGAATTTGGGATCTCATGGCATAGAAAAAAAACAACCAGGGCTTCCATTGGCCAAATCACCTCAACTCTTAACCATAGTGATTCCACTTCTATGGTATGGAAATCACTAACATAAACTGGATAATTCTCTACCCATGTTTTCTAGGGCTCTATAAACTAGTAACTCCATCCACAACCTTCTAGGGTTGTTGGATCATTTGTTCCAACCGCATCTCCAGGGACTCGTAACTCAAACCACCAAGGGCTCTAGATTGTCTGTACCAACCAATAGCTTGAGGAACTATTAACTTGACCTGAGTTGTTCCAACTTTTCCATACCATTAGGCCCAACTAACATCCATAAGGAACCTAAGCACCAATTAGAAAAAGAGCATGTGGGAAACCCCCAACACCACAACTTTCAAGAAAATGGAAATGTAAGGCTAAAACCACTATGACTTTAAGAAAATATTGATGCCAATGAGAGTACATAACTAGAGAATCACATGCATATACCATGCATCCAAAAATCAACAAGGAAATCACACATCTAACCTATTACTCACAAAGTAATCCAGCTGTAGTTGTTGATCCAACTGTTCCCTTGCGCTTCCCTACTTTCCTTTTCCTTCTTCTCTCTCAGTCCAAGTAGATGACCCAAGTGCACCAAGATTTCTATAAGTGTGCAAGAGTATGAGAGGATCAGAGAATGAAATGTGAGAGCCAAAACTAAACTGCCAAAAGTTGTGAATTGATCCTTCAAAGCCATTTTATCGTTAATTCCTCTATTTTCTTCATTTTCCTTTATTATTTCTCTAGTTTCCTTAGCATGCCAATCTATGTCTCCTCACCCTCCTTTTCTCCTATTTTCCTATATCAATTATTGCCTCTTTTCCTTTGCTAATTTCCATAGTCATTATTAATCCACAAGTGATCCTCACTAAATTATTTTACCAACATTCAGATTCGAACATGTGTCCCATGACCTTGGTCTTATTTTATTTACATGGAAAATCAAACAGGGGTAGTTACATGATTTGTGTAGGCTCCACAGATTGAGAAGTTTTTATGTCAGAAATCAAAATATCCTTAATGGAAAGGTGTTAGAGGGAATGTCAAAACTCATTGGAAAGGGCTTGAAGCCATGTACAAGACGTTGCAAATATCTTCCCATGAAATTGTCTCTACTATTAATAATAACATTTTCCCTTCCATAACAATGTCTTCCATGGAATCCCTCTTTGAGGGTTTCTTGCATGTAGCTAGGGTTTCATCATATAGCTTGAATAGTGCTAGGGTTTAATCATAGGGAATATTCTTCATAGGCCAAGGATTTCTTTCAATATATGTTTATCCATCAAACCTTATTTCCATTCGTTAGACCAGTCTTCAACAATTCTAGGGCTTTCTACCATCAACCATATAGGGTTTTCCATTTTCAATGACATCATTTACATGGACCATTCATCAACATCATTGGAAATCATATTAACATCAATGAAAACCTTATCTAATACCTTCTTCTATAGGCATTTTTGGAGCCACTTTATTTTCTTCTGTGACTACATCTTAGTTACTTCTATTTTCCTCCTTATCCTTCATGGATACAAGCTCCTCTTCTATCCTTTTACAAAGTTTTTTCTTTTCATATAACTCACTTCTAGTTGAAACAATCTCATCCTATAATCATTCACACTATATATTTCTCTCCTTGACACGACGACTCATCACCTCTTTAATTTTTCTAGCTTCTTCCCACTATGTCATTAGGATGATAATTCATCCTTGTACTCATGCTCTCTTTCATCACATATTCGCAAAAACTTCTTTTGGTATTTCCTTTCAATTGCGAGTCTTTTAAGTTCAACCAATACTGAGTCAAATTTAGACTGGTTTTCATTCGTCTTTTTATCACGAGAATCATGTACATTCACATTGGGAAAGAAAGTATCATTTTGTTGAACACTTTCTCTCTGAAAGGACTTTTTCTTCTTCCTCGTAGCTATGTTGTAACATACATGCAATCAATATTACACTAAGACCACACATTAGAACTGAAAAGCACCAAACAAGAAGTTGTACACAATAAGAGGTATGTGAACACAGAAATATGCATATAATAAAAGAGTTGGAGAAGTGACAATATGTGTGAGATTATAAATGTGCGCAACAAATCTGTGCATGGACCAAATGACAGAAAGTTTCTTCGCATAAATGTAACTTTCCAAAGTATAAAAACACTCAAGTCTCCCATCTGACTTTTGTTAAACATGATAGATTAATAACTAAAAACTTAATAGACTAAGATAATCTTTTATAGAGGATTATCACAATGAACCTCAATGTTTCAAAACCATCTCTTTCACTTAATTCGCAGATTCATTCGATTTTAAAACAGTGCATATCATTATCATTGAATGACATTATTCCTTCGAAATCTTGCAATCATGACAAGTGACCTACAGGAAATCAATAATATCAAATGACGGAACACATGAGAACTCGTGCATCGGAAACAACAGAAGAAGGACTAGCGACATTACCAATGCCACTTACTTATAAATTCCTTGTTTCCCTATATTGTTACTAAATGTTAATCCCTTGTATGTTATTTCTACTAGACATGAAAGCATAATAATTAAAAACTTAATACATTAATGTATTGTATATAAGAGATCATCGCAATAAACCTTGAAATTTTAAAATCATTTTGTCCATTGAATTCAAAGATTCATTTTATTTTGAAATTCTTTGTATTAGTACCATTCAATTATTGGAAAATTTAACAAGGTGAGATGATAAATATTGTGGCTCAAAATCTTATTATCATGTCGAGTGGAATATAGGAAATCCATAGTATGTAGTGTGGAGCCAATTGTTTGTACGAAAGAAGAGTCATTTGGGCATGACGATATGTCCAGATTTTTGAACTACATTTTTAAATATGATTACAAATTCATTATAATTTTTTTAGGCTCACCTCCTATGGAGAAATAGAACTTACACTTTTATGTCCACACTTCCACACATACTTTAGTTTCACATGTCTTTGTTCCCAACATATTTCAATTCCACACCTCTTTATTATGTACAAACTAACTGCATATATAATTTAGTTAGAGTGATACTATAATCATATATTCCCTAGAATAGTAGCACCTTCCAATTAGCAAATTGATTTGTATATGTCACATTTAGTAATATAGTCAATAATAACCTTAGGAAAGATAAAAATGGATTAGTATTAAGTGTTACAATATCTGTGCAGACTGAGGAACACCAATCTTCTTCCAAACAAATGAAATTTGGCAACAAGCACACCAATCTCCAAGTTCATGCAAAAGGAACTTTCCAGGATCTGATATCTGTGACAAAATAGCAGTGTCCATGATCTATGTATACGGAAAATGGAAAACAATCTTTCTCCTACACAAATGAAATATTCACCCCACAACTATAAAAGAACTTGATAAAGCAAATTTTTTCGTCAACATGTACAATGTACATCAAAGTCTCCCTTTTCTCGAGACCATTTTATCCCTAACTTCCTATCAACTACAACACCATGTATTACTCGCAAGAAATCATGAATAATCTGAACATTATATAGTTATAACATGCCACTCGTGCACGAGTTTCCATGGATGGGATAGGTTAAAAAATAGAAACTTAATAGATTAGTGACATTGTTTATGAGAGATACAGGAAATAAACCTCGAAGTCTTAAAGCCATTTCATCCTTTTAATTCAAATATTTATTCCATTTTAACATCCTTGATATCTGTATCATTGAATGACATAGGAAAATCCCATCCACGTTTTTAGATACACAGAAAACTTAAAAATATGAATCATACAAGAAATCCATATTTATTGTTATTTCCTTTTATGAATTAACAATGTTATATTCACAGGCTCTTTATGCACATCATGCAACGTTTGAAGCTAGATTTTATTAATATCATTAAAAAAAAACTTCAATGTAAACAGTACCTCCTGGAAAATTACAAACAATATAAAGAAAAGACTTGATCAAGTTGTCAGGAAACTCCCATATATTAGGGGAAGCATATCCATGTTAATAAATACAAACACAACCTAAAAAATGATCTCAGGTAAAAGTGATTAATGACAAATACTAATTAGTTTGAATTAACAATGTTGTATCCACGATTTCTTTTCGCTCTTCTCTAATTCCACTTACATCTTGCTTTATACTAACAAAACAAGAGACAATTTCCCTTTTACAATTATTGTAAATTGTCACTGAACCTTTATGCAACAACTATGCAATTTAATCATACACAAGTTCATCACACAAACATCTCAAAAATTTGGTTGAAATGTCGTAAACATAATCATCAAGTTTACGAAATTGTTAAAATCATTATAACCTATTCACAATACCCGCTATTAATTTACAACAATATTAGTAACTTGAAATAAGAAAATAAGAAAAATGAATACTAATATATGTAATGTAAACAACAATAGGACAACAAGAAAAACAAATGAAAAAAATCTAAAATTTACATCTACATCCCTATGTATATTTTCACGTAGTTCACATACAATATATTGAATCAATGATTATGTCTCTACATATGAAACAAGGACAAAGATAATGCAACAATTAATAGATAATGCAATAATTAATAATGAATGTCTCTATATGAACATGTCCCATTGCCAAACTGGAAACTAAACTTCAGCATAATAAACCTCTTTTCTCAACCCCTGTATCAACACCATATCAAAATGCACATTTCATTGACCAAACTGAAGGAGACCTTAACACAAAAAGTTTTACGAATCAACTTCATGATATGTAATGACATTTGCAAAATTTAAATCATCTTGTGTGGTTACTTGATACAAAGTAGTCCATGCAATCATGAACCCCTTTAGACAATTATGAAAATGCCACTTACATCTGGAACTAACAAAGAACAAATCAACATCCTTTAACAACTTAATATAGAAAACCAAATTTTTCTAACTGATACACTTTTGATCCTCGAAAAAGCCACATACAGATATTCAAAATATCTACCAAGCTTAGAATCATGTCCAATAAACTTGATACCCTTTCCATGGTAAATATTTTCATCACCTAAGTGGCAAATTGTTGTAATGAAAATATTGAAAATAGATGGCACAAAGTTAAAATAACAAATAAATGGACTATCTAGGAGCACACAACATCTCTCAATGTCCACAAATGGAAAAATCAGATTATTGAACTAAAAAGAAGGTGCATCAGACAACAACAAGAATGAAAGAATCACAAACGAATCTTCTAAATTGCAGAAGGTAAAATCTAGCCGAAGATTTAAAATATATTATTTTAAACTACACGAAAATAGGGTAAAAAACACATTGCATAAAATTTTTAGAAGCAACAATGGGAATGATCAGCCAAGCCACAAAAAAATCCTTTTTGCATCAACATTTTCTAACAATAAAACCCTACACTCAATATTTCCCCATCATATAAAACTATGATGACATGAAACTCACTTTAGAATCACTAGAGCTATGCCCCTATAACATACCAGAAAAACCATCACATCGCAATATAGTTGCAAGTACAAATTTCCACTACAAAATGAAAAACCCTTCTCTACTCTACAGGATATTTAAAATTCATGATTCAAAATAGACAACGCCAAACAACTTCTAGGAATCTAAAATCTACAAAATGATAAGAAAAATAATTTAACCAATAGCCCAAAAACCCTAAGAGCTCAAAAATAATGAAATTTATACTATTGATGCAACTAAAAATTCTAGAAACCATAACTAGAATCATATTTGATAATGACACAGCGAAAAAAAGTGAAAAACTAAAATCTTATTGTGTCAGAAATTCTTACATGCAACAACCAAAAAACACTTTTAAAACCTAAAAAAATTAAGTTCCCCAAGTCTTATACTAAACATCAAATATAAACATATCTATATTTGGAAAATCCAAAACTCTCTTAAAGTTCAAAGAATAAATAATAATAATAATAATAATAAAACAAAAAAGCTCTTTTAAAGCAAAAGCTCTCCCTGAAACTTTAATTCCTACTAATCAATATTCAGGAATGGTGCCATATATTAAAATTGTGTTTCATTTTATTTTTTAATTTATTACTAAAATATCAAATCCAACTGCAAGTAATTGATTAAGAAAAAAAAAACATCAATCAAGAAAAATAAGGAAAATCTGGTACTATTATTTTTCCACATATGTCGTCATAATATATATCCCTAAACTCTATGGATTATTATGCACATACCTTGTACGAAGACGGGTGTTCTTAGTAACAAATTTGATCTAGATTGATAAAGAATCTACGCAATAACAAATAGTTAAATAATGCATTTAATCTAGATTTATTTAGATAGAGTGTGAAATAATATATACAATGAATTTAGTTTAGGTGTATTCAAGTTTATGTACGTAGAATGTTCAATAATAAATTTAGTTAATTTATTTAAATAAAATTATGTATTTATGTATATATATATATTTTTTTATATATGAGATTGTTTAATAAAAATATTTTTATAAAAAAGAGAAACTATTTCAATATATAAATTCATAAATTAAATTAGTTTATTTAACAATAATATAATTTCTAAAAAATCTAATTTTTTATTTTAATTATTTAATTATTTTATTATGTGAATATATATAAATGTGTGTTTAAATTTTTAAATTTCATTATCAATAATTAGTAGATAAATAATTGAGAATTCACTTTTTTAATATTTATGAATATTTTTTAAAAAATAATTAGAAAAACAAACTTGAATTTATCTAAAAATAATTAAATTCTTAACGTTCAAAAATTATTTTAAAAAATATCATCATTCAAAAATTTTACAACATTTAAATGTTCATTCAACTTTATTTAAACATTAGGACTCTTATTAATTTTTTACTTTACTATATCTTTTTTGTTATATATTTTTAAAATTATATATATATATATAACTCATTTATTAATTTTTTATAATTTACAGCAATAAAAAAAATAATTATTTTTTGATGTTAATTTTTTTATCCACATTCCGCTATCATTTAATATACATTAAGAGACCATTTCATACGCAAGTTATTTACACTTGTTTTTTCATATTTTAATATAACGGTTAACCTTAGTCAAATCGATCACTTACACTATTGAGAAATAATAATTTATAATTTTCACATATTTACCAACATTTTATAAACTTTGTATCGATTACATTTTTTTAAAGTTTGGAAAACATTACATAAAATTCCTCCCACTCGTGATGTTCAATGCGTTTTTGCCGAGCGACACTGGACGAAAAGACAGCAGTATTATTAAAAAATACGACATAGCACATGCAGTTTTGTTTTATTGTAAATTCCAACGTACTATTACAGAGACATCATAAGGATCAGCTAGACACGGGGACAGCAGCGAGAGGTGAGCATATTAGGTCATTTTGTTGTGACGGGATGACTGATTCCTTGTCTCTTGGACGGAAATAAAACAAACACCACACCAGTTACCACACTCACCGCTACAGGTAAAGCTTGAACCCACTTATGTATGCTACTTTGAGCCGACGGATACAGACACTGAACCACGTTTTTGTCTGTGAGAGACACGACAGCGAACAGCAGAACTGCTAGACCTGCTACCAGAAAATCCTTTAATGTAAGCTGATACTCCGAGACGTTTGAAGGCTTAGTTTTACTTTTCCCACTGCCAAACGTAACTATGCCGCCTTCGGTTGCGATTCCGTAATGGACTTTGCCGTTGCTGTCTGTGAAGGTATCCGAGAACGACAGAACGAAGCACACAATTCCAAGAATTACGAGGCAAATTCCCACCAAAACCTTATGGCCCTTTCCACAGTCGCCGTTGTGGGAGAGAAGATTCGACAGCATCTGAAATACGAAAACAACGCCTGTGGGCAGCATTTTTGCAAGATTAGATAAAGATGATAAAGAGTAATTGATGGCCTTCGTTGTACTTGTCTCGTTCTCACTAGTGGAAAGTCCCATGTTTCAACTTGTGATCTCTGTCGTTCAGTTTAACACCTCTAAAACCGCAAAAGCACACGAGAAAAATTTGATATTGCACAAACCAAAATCGAATATATGGGCAAGGTCTTGGCTTCCCTGCTATTGATGAACACTGAGGTCACGCATAAGTATGGACGATCTGATAAGTAATTCTCAATGGCAAGGGTGTCTTCTTATAAAGAAGAGGAAGATAAAGTACTTACGCGGTGGATCAGAATAACCACGATTAATGCGTGCGTTTTGATTACTCTCTCCGTTGTAGCCGTCGCTGAAATTGTCAATAATGATGGATTCCTGCTGGGAGAATTTGAATGTCCTCCTGCATATTGCCATTGTATTATCCCAAGCCGCCTATACATTATAATACACACGGAATTTGTATTTTTCCACCAGCACCAATTAATCTTATCTTCCTGATCCGGTCGCCGTCAGAAATTTTATGATATGTCTTTTTGTAAATTAATACTTTATCTTTCCACAAGGTCAGATATATATGGATGCAGCATCTATTAGTATATGATTTCTTTGTTTATCACTTGTACTACTATTTTTTTTGGTAAATTAATACTTTATATTTCCAAAGAGTCAGATATATATGGATGTACTATTTATTAGTATAGGATAGTATAGGATTTCTTTGTATATCACTTATACTACCAGAATTCTTTATTATTGGGTTGTGTAAAACATACGTAATAGAAAAACTAAGTATCTGACATGTATAAGAAATCATTCAGATTCAGAAAATCAGATAGGAGTTGGGGCACTTGTAGCAGTGTTACTAATGTAAGTTTCTTTCCACATGGGTAAGCCTTGCATTCAATCTGTCCAAAGTGCATGTTGGCTCCTCAATGTTCTTTTAATGTTTTCCACAGAGGCAAAGATATTGTACATGTTTTCAAAAGAGGAAAAGATATTGTACATCTCAACCTGTTTGCCTTTTAAAGCCAATTCTAGAAGTGTTTTCATCTACCAATGTACAGCCACTGAGTTCAAATATTGCTTCCTTAATAGTGTGGCTAGGGTCAATAATCCAGGTAGATACTTCATCCATAATTTTAGAATCTGAGCGGGATTGTGTCTCCATCTGATCTTGGGTTTTTAACTTGCGAATTTGTCTTCTTGCCTCTACCGGAACCACATTGAAAAATGTAGATGCAAAATATTGAGCAAAAGGCTTCACTCTTTGTCGTCCTTATGAATTGCTTCGTCCACCCCTAGCCTATAGTGCATGCACTATTTGGGTGGCACTAAAGCAGCAGTAGGTCACACTTATAGTAAATGTTGTAACTTCCTTGACTTGCAAAAAGATAGGAAAATGCACCAGACACAAATCCTTCCAGACTTAGACACCATCCCACTATGTCATCACTATACTCATCACCAAAACTTTACCAAGGATATGTGGCTGCAAACTATACTCATATCACAAAACAAAATACATAGGATATCCAATGGCTAAAATTTAGAGGAAATCTCAAAAAAGGGAAAACCAAAAGCAGAGAGAGACACTTGAAGAGATTCCCACTTCTTCGCAAAAGATCCCTAAACCCTTAAGGAAAAATAAAGACATGCCAAAATTGAGTTTTCTAAGCAAAAACATCAACTAAATCTCTTTAAAACAACTAGAGATTAAACATACAAGTCGCACCCTACCTTCCCAATTCAAGGACAAGTTTCCAAAAGTTGCAGACACAAGCCCTATGAAAACAATAAAACAGATAAAGAAGAAAGAGGGAAGACAACCTGTACCATTTCATTGGGAACCTAAGAAAAGATACTCTTGTGACTGTTAACTGTAGGAGCAAAATCCATAACACAACTTTTGTGTACCTAAGTTTTTTGTCATCCCACTACCTCAACAACAAGAAACCAACTAACAAGAACCTCACAAGAGAGTATAGGGTTGGCAACAACACAAGAGAGGTTAAGGTCTAGACATCACCTCTGCCCCTCACTTCACCAGAATGCTCAAAACACCACTATTTCACATGGAATCTATTTCGTGGATCGGATGAATCGATAAACTCTCCCGAAACCCTTGGCTCACGTGTAAACGAGGTGCTCTACCTTGCTGAAAACCTCTGATTTGTTTCTGGAAGACCACATATTTGCTGTGGAACTTGTGAATACCTCGCTACGAAAAGGGCATAGCAGGGTTTTGCAAAATCATAACTCCAAATGCTTTGGAGAAATACCACATGTTTTTTTTCCTATACTAAAAAGAACTGGTGTTCAGTCTTTTGTACACAGGATACACAGCTAATAGGAAAAAAGTAAAAATCCCTTTAAATTAGTTAAAAGCCATGTGATGCCATACATACTTTGCATGACTAATTGTATCCTTAACATTGATGTCCATCACATCCAAAAATAAAACTCAACCCAAAAATACCTTATTAATATCATCAATATGGAATGCAACCCAAAAATACCTTATTAATATCATTAATAAAAAATGCATGCCTCATGGTAAAATAAAAAATAAAAAATAAAAAATTAAATTAACAACAAAGCCTTAAAAAAAACCAAAAAAAACCACAACAAGAAAGCCTTAAAAAAAACAAAAACCACGGAGACAGTAAGCCTAAGAGTGAACGGAGACAGTTTTTAGCCGTGTTAAATTGATCTCCGCACTAAAAAATTTCCCTTTTCTCAGTCGTGGAAATTATATTAAATAAAACAACATTTTTAAATGGTTTAAAAACTATCTTGACCGTTGAATACGGGCATTAGAATAGAGGTTTTGACAGCAATTCATGCGGCTCGGTAAACTTGTCCATTTCTTCTGAAGTCCTTTGAACGTTGAAGCGCTGGTGAATAAAGTTTAATTTGAAATTACAGGAACATTGAAGGACAGTTACATGGTTCTTTCAGAGTCGTCGCGCAAAGAAGCTCTTGTACGCAAATTTCACGTCTTTGAGAGGGATGGGATTAAAAATGGACTAATACGGTCATTTTATCTTTATCTTTTGCTTTCATTTCAGAAGGTGACACTCATTTTCTTTATTGATTATGAATTAAGTAATATAATAAAATAAAATGTGTACATTTGTTTTTTTTGTAAGCTAGGATGGTACTCATTCTATTACTTTGATCAACAGAACATTACAGCATATCTCAAAAACAGTTGAAGCCCGCTTTCAAGGGGAAACCGGGACATAGCACCATCTATAGTTTTTAATAGCAGCCCAAAAATAGTAGGTCCAAAGCCTGGCCGACTTAGCTAAGTAAACTATGCAGTCTTGAAACTTACTGAAACTATTACTAAAACTACTGGTATGTACAACTTGATTGTTCCTATCTTTCACATGTACAAAACCAAAACAAAAAAACCGCTTGCAGTTTCTAACCATATTTTAACTCAGTCGATGCCGCCATCGGGTTGTTGGTTTGCTGCTCCCGCTGGTCCAGAATGGTCCCGATTCAGCATTTGCTGGATAGCATCCAGCTGCTCCTCCTGCTTAGTCATAGCTATACGCAGGTAGCTCAGTTCTCTGCGGATAGTTTGATCACCTTGGGCCAGCTCCACCATCTCTTTGGCCACGTGCTCCATGGCCTTGGCTAGAAGCCCCTTCATCACCCAGTAAATATGCAGCGACTGTTTGATTAAGGACATCCGACCTCTGGTATGACCCGGGTCATGAAGGAGAAATTCCAATTCTTCCATTTCGTCATCCGACTGATTCTGCAACGCTTCCTCCTCGAGGTAATCCATGATTCTACGCACGGCCGGGTGGGAGTGACGGAGGAAGGCCTACTCAGCCCTTCAAACTCGGAGGTTGACAGTTTCCCTGGGTTTTCTGCCTTTGCCCGAGCGCCTGGAGGTTTCCCCCTCCTGTTTCATGGGCTCCCTCTACCCTTTGCTCCGCTTACCCGACAGGTCCCTTTCTCTGTCTGGAGTAATGGTGTGCTTCCGCAGGCCGAAACGTCGGGTCCCTGACTCCCGATGTTCGGGATGATCTGTCCTCGCCTGCTGATTAGCTTCCTTAGCTACGTTCTTTTGAAGGTTCCGGCGATCGCTCGCAGCTCTTTTACCCAAATCTTCGTCCGGGACGTCCTCCACCTCGTTAGGCATTGAACGGCGCTTCCTCATTCCATAGCGTCGGACCTTCGAATCCCGACAATCAAACTGATCCGCCTTCGACTGCTCTTGACCTTCCGCAGCCGAGTTCCTATGATAGCGCCTACCATCGCACACAGCCTCCGGGATCTTGTCTTCATCCGAGTTATCCTCGACCTCCCACATAGTGAATGGCGGTTCCTCCTGCTTAAAAACTTTGCCTGTTCGGCTCCTGTTCTCCTCCCTTGCACTCTGTTGCTCCTCCACCTACTTCAGTTTCTGTCTGGTCTCCATATTATCCAAGGGTTTGCCGCGACGCGCTCTCTATTTGTCTGAGATTGTAACAGCGCTCTGATGCCGCTCAATGGAAACCTCCGCTCTTACCCAAATTAGGAGCTCACAGAATGCCTTAACAATCGGCCAGCCGTGGTTATAAAGTGAATTCCTATCTTCGGGGATCCAAATTGGGCCGGTTTTCGTAAGCCGCCGGTAGTTCTCCGGCAATCCCCTGCTCCCGACCATCCTTTCAGTATTAATCTCCTCAGCTGTGCGGTCAGGCGAACCGCATCCACCATCTCTCATAGTTCGGGCATTAATTAACTTACCATGTGTGTACTTTCGTCTAATCGCTCCACCCGCCGCCGCTGTACTGCCACCGAAATTCTGATCCGTCATCCTGTAGCCAGCAATGATGATATTATCACATCCCAAATGCCCCATGTTCTTGAATCGGGGTCTCCACTGCCCCCTGTTAGTCCAGCTCACTGCTCCGTGCATTGGCATTTGCAGCTTGATCATGATCAGCTTTGATAAGGTCCGCCAACTCCTTCCACTCCCCGTTTCCCTCCACGGCTCTCCACTGGCTATCGATTGTGCTGCCGCGTCCTCTGCAGCCCCAATTGGCCAGCCAATCCGCTGCCTGATTCCCTTTTCTGCGAACATGGCTGATAATGCTATAGTCGATGCGTTTGAGGAGGTCTGCAATTTCTTTAACAATACCCGCAGTCCGCCAACTTTTAGTAACCTTCTCCCATCCCTGCCCATTGTTAAGCCTCCGCAGCATGTCCACAGCAAGTTGCGAGTCCCCTGTAATTTCCAACTTAGAATAGCCGTTCCTGGTGGCTATCTGTAATCCTTGATGCAGGGCCCAAAACTCGGCCTCGTTATTGGTCATCTGGCCTCCCCAATCAGTGAAAATCCATCTGACTCAATTGTTGCTGTCTCTAAAAATCCCCCCGAAACCAGCGTCCCCCGGGTTCCCCTTCGAGGCCCCGTCGAAATTAAGTTTAACAAAGTGGTCACTTGGGTAGCTAAACTTTTCTGGGCTTTGAGTTCGCATATCATGGCGGGCCGAACATTTAAAGTGGACCATCTCAGGTTTTAGATTTATCTTATTCAGAATTTCTTGTTCTTCCGGATTTGCCTTCCAGTCATCACTCTCCCATTTATCAACTAAGATAGTCTTCCGCATACTTTCGACCACCCGATCCCAGATTACCTCTGGTTCTTTGGCAGAATTCTGAAATATCCTCCTATTTCGCTCCTTCCAGATCATCCAGAGAATAAAGGGAGAGAGCAGATTCCAAGCCCTCTGGATCACCCTACAGCTAAAGGTTTCCTTACGCCAGTTGAAAATCAAATCATGAAATTCCCTGCTGTTAGTTCCTGGTTTGTTGAACAGTCGTTTGGCAAGCATCCAGAGTTTCTCTGTATACGGGCATCTGACCAACAGGTGATCTCTAGTCTCGGTATCATTGTTGCACAGGTAACATCGTGAAGGGCCATTGAATCCCTTTTTTTGGATACGGTCCTAGGTTAAGATTTTATTTTTAGTTTCCAACCAAATAAAAATTGTCACCTTCGGCCACCAGTTGCTCTCCCACATTGTTTTCCATTCCACATTTCCGTCTCCTCTGTCCTGAGAATCCATTAGATAATAAGCCTCTTTGGTTGTAAATGTCCCCTTCATAGAGTTCCCCCATCGGAGGATGTCTTTCCCCTGGCGAACTCTAATTTTTCTTGATCCCATTTCTTTCCTGTAACAATCTTGGAGGTCTGAGTTAAGCTCCCGATCCCATTCTGTTGGGTCTTCCCAGACTCTCCATCCCTCCGACATATCATTTACTTTCCAATAGTCCTTTACCCTGGTTCTATTTCCTTCAATTCTGCCACGGATCTGGAGGAGGTTCTGAATGCTGTTCAAACTTTCACGTTGTTGCCACCTGTCATCCCAGAAGTTGGCCTCTGAGCCACCCTGGATTTCCCAGAAGGTATGTTTGCCAATCAGATCGCAGTTTTGAGAGGCTAATTCCCAAATAACGGAGCCTTTGGGGATTTCCTGTTGCCTGAGGATATCGACCTGAGAGGCTGGCATTCTGTATTTTGTCCTCCATATAGTTTTCCAGAGATCATTTCCACCACTAAGCCATCTCCACCACAGCTTGGCCCCAAGGACCCTGTTAAGAGCTTCAGGGTCCCTCAAGCCTAATCCACCTTTCTCTTTTCTTTCTGTTAGCTGACTCCACGAGGCCAGGGCCCGTTTTTTCTTCTGATCTGATCCGCTCCATATGAATTTCCTGATGATTTCCTTGATTTTAGCAAAAACCCCAGCAGGGGCGGCCATAATCGAAAGAGGGTAGATAGGGATAGCTTGAAGGACCGACTTAGCAAGAACAACTCTGCCAGCAATGTTGAGCACTCTGAAGGCCCAATTTGCAACCTTGTTGCTTAGTTTGTCCAGCACTCCTTGCCAGTTCTTCACCCTCTTAGAAGTGAGGTCCAGAACATTACCCAAATATTTAGTAGGTAATTCCCCCCTTTTGAATCCTAGAATTCTGATTAAGTGGGATTTGACCTGGTCTATTGTGTTGAAGATAAAAATGCAGGATTTGTCTTTATTGATTTCTAACCCAGAAGCCTCTGCAAACAAATCCAAAATTCTTCTGAGATGTCGGACTTCTCTTACCGTTGGTTCGCCAAACAACATTATGTCATCAACAAATTGTTGATGGGTTAGGGGCAAGTTGTTTCCCCAAATTTGCAACCCTTTAATTCTGTTTGCTGCTCGTTCTTGTTTGATGAAACGACCTAGGCCCTCAGCGGCAAGAATAAATAAAAATGGAGACAGGGGGTCTCCCTGTCTAATACCTCTAGAGGCATTGAAAGTTTTTGAGAGGCTTCCATTAACCATAATAGAAAAGTGAGGGGAGGAGATCAGGTTATGAATCCAAGCAATCCATCTTTGGTGAAAACCAAATCTCTCCAGGACAGTTTCCAAATATTTCCAACTTAACCTATCATAAGCTTTGGATAAGTCTAATTTAATCATCATTCCTTTCTGCTTTTTAACTTTTAAGGAGTGGATAACCTCCTGAGTTACAACAAGGCCGTCAAGAATCTGCCTGCCTTCCACAAAACCAGTTTGTTCAGCTGAGATTAAATTGTCCAAGAGAGGTTTTAATCTTTTGGCAATCAGGGATGTAATCATTTTGTAAATAACATTACAAAGAGCTATAGGTCTGAAGCCATTAGCCTCTTCTAGTTTATCTCCCTTAGGGATGAGGGCATAAAAGGTAGAATTGAGAGCAGGCCATACCTTTTGGTTATCCTTGATTCTTCCACTAAGTCCAGTATCTCTCTTCCCAAGAAGTGCCAGCCCGCTTGGTAAAAGTCCACTGTGAAACCATCTGGCCCAGGAGCTGTCCCCTTTTCATTGCCTTCACAACTTCCTCCAACTCTTCTAAGGTCACGGCCCTCATAAGAGCTTTGTTTTGGTCCTCAGTGACCAAGCTGGGGATAGCTGAGCAGATCTCCTGAATGGCTCTCGTTCTGTCAACTTGAGGTTCTGCTAAAATCCCCTTATGGTGATCCATCAGGACTTGTTCAATTTCGTTCTGCTCGACCACTCTTTCTCCATTCTTGTTTTTGATCGATAAAATCCTGTTTCCCTGCCTGTGCTTGATCATAGCCTGGTGGAAGAATTTAGTGTTTCTTTCCCCCTCCCTTAGCCACTTTATCCTAGATTTTTGACGCCACAAGATCTCTTCTTGCTTTCGTCGTTCTTCTAATCTGCCAAGGATAACCCCCTCTTTGTTGATGCTTTCCTCTGTTCTACCTTCTAATATTATCTTCTGTTGAATATCCGCCATTTCCTCTTCTAGTTTTTGTTTATCTTCCAAGATGTTACCAAATTCCTCCTTGTTCCATCTTTTTATTTTGCCTTTCATCTCTTTCAACTTTAGTTGGAACGTGTGCATCCTACATCTGCCCTGGCTGGTGCATTTTCCCCACCAGTCCTCAACTTTCTTGATGAAATCAGGGTCCCTTAACCAAAAAGCTTCAAATCTGAAAGGCCTTTTCCCCTGAATCTTCTTAATATCAATTTCTAATTGGATCGGCCAGTGGTCCGATCCCAAAGATGGAATGATCTTGGCCTCCACAAAAACATCCATATTCATGATGGCTTCCGAAACTAGGAATCTATCCAGTCTAGATGCAATTTGGTTTTTACCTCCCCTTCTGTTGTTCAATGTGTAGATCCCATTGATAGTCTAGATATCCACAAGCCTGAGTTCCTCAATCATTTCGTTGAAACTATCCATGAAGTGATCCCTCCTCCTAAGCCCTCCTTTTTTCTCGTCCAAGGATCTGATCAAGTTGAAGTCCCCACCAATGATCCAAGCAGCTTCAGGGTAAAGTCTGCGGATGGATTTGAAGCTGTTGAAGTCCCCGGGGAGGGGGGGCCATAGACCCCTGAAATAACCACCTGTTGAATAGTTCCTACAATCCTACCCAGTCCAGTAAGGGTTCCACTCATGCTGGACCAGTTGTCTATGATGATTTCATTGGGGTTCCACAGGATTGCAATACCTCTTGCAGACCCTATTGCATCTTGCCCAATCACTTGATATGGAATATTACTTTTTTCTATTATTTCTATGAGCTGTTGAACCAAAATTTTTGTTTCCTGTAGGATCATAATACTAGGTTTCTCCTTTTTCAACTTGTCCTTTATATGCCTCTGTTTACCTCTACTATTCAAACCCCTAATATTCCAACTGATAACTATCATTTAAAACGTTTTGTATGAGGGGAAAAATACCTCCGACAGAGGTATCACTTTACCTGAGTTTATCAATGTCTCTCCCACTGTCTGGATAGTTTCACTCATTGGTTTCCGGCCTCTTTTTCTGCTGTTTTTGCCAGAGCTGCCCATTCCTTTATCTTCACTGTCCTGTTCGCTTTCTGTCATAGCTGGTTTGTCTGGGGGTTCTCCTTTTTTCTCTTTGTATTTCTGAAAGGCTTCTTTATATAGTTGTTTTTGTTTTTCAGGTATGAATCTACTGTCCAGATATTTCCATTCCTGGAGTAACTTTCTCATGATTTTCTCCTCTTCAGCTTCATTTTCTGTCGGGTTTTCCACTTCCATCCTAGATGCCAGTTCTGTTTCTGTTTCCTTTCCCTCTGGTTGTTCTCTGCTTGTTTTCTTTAGATCTGTTCCTTTTCCTTTTTCCTCTCCAGCTATGTCCATAGGGGTATTCTCTGGGTCCTCATCGTCTTCCAAGTTTACTTCATATTCTTCATTTTCGCTCTGCAGTGCCTGAAATTGATTTTGATTGCTTGTTTGGCTGGACTTCTTCTGCGATTGGGTCTTCGGTCCTTCTTTGTTCTGTTTCCTCTTCCTTACAACCTGTTGAAAGCCTCCCTCCGAATCCTCCATTCTCACAGTATTTCTCTGCTGAGCTGCCTGGCTTTTCTTGGACTCTTCCTCTTTATTCAGAGGGCATTGCCTGTATAAGTGGCGATATTCGTGGCAGATGCGGCAACAGAAGGGGATATGCTCGTAATCGATTGGCTGTTTCCAGATTGTATCATGATACTCTACTTCGACATTGTCTGGGAGAGGATCTGCCAGATTTATGTAAACACATATTCTCGCATAAGCATTATACTTACCTCGTTTCGTAGCCTCTGCAATTTTAACAAAGCTCCCAATCGTGTTGCCGATCCCCTCCAGGATTTCAGGGTCCCATAACTCATCAGGAAGCCCAAACAATCTAACCCAGACTGGTGCATCAAGCATTGTTTCCTTTTCCGGGTTGTATCGCTCTTCCCAAAATTTCATGAACAGGCCAGCATTGTTCAAGAAATATGGTCCCTCCTCAAAGATCCTGTTCTTATCTTCCAGGTTGGAAAAGATTGCTGTGAAGAAACCTTGGGCTCCAAGTTTGAGGTCTACCTGTCCCCTAGGTTTCCATCTCTGATCGATCCATCTATAAAGTTCACGCTCAGAAGGCCAATACCCAACGAACCGACATATTAAGGCATGGTCTCTCATGTAACAGTTATATTCCTCCAATTTGTTGTTTGGAACGACATACCTTGGCTGTTTTTGAGCCCTAGGTAGGCATTTTCCTCTCATCCTTTTCTGCCATAGGTTGCCCATCACTGGGGCATGATTTTCCTTCCCATTATGTTGATCTCCTCCTGTGCTTGTCTCACCTATTACCACATTTCTGAAGGAGGGGATCTCTCCCCCCCCCCCCTTGGTTCTCCCATTCCGTTCAGGGCGGTTTCTAATGTTTAGAATCCGGTTTGCCGTTGATATCACCAAAAACCGAACTTACCTGCCACCAGAGATTCGCTGACAGACTGAAGACCCGCTGGTCACCTTTCTGCGTCGATCAATCTGCTGCTAAGTAAAAATTAATTTAAATCATATTCTTTTATTTAATATATATTAAAAAATTACAACTAAAAAATATATTATTGATTAAATTTTTATTTAATTATTTAAAAAAAATATTTAATAAAAATTTAATATATATGAAGTTAAATAAATAAATATGATGAATTGAAGGGTTTCTGTGATCTATATTAAAGTTATATAGATTAAATTTTTTCGGGCAAATCACTATGGTTTTCATATTGTTCGACGCATTTCGAACCAACCAGCGTGGTTATCCTCAGGATAATGTTGACGGCATATCAATCGATGCGCATTGTAAATAGACAGAGCAAACTCCAACCGGCCTATAATTCAAGATCAGGCAACGGATATAACGGCTAAATTTTGACTGGGAGTAAAAATATAAGCTAAGTTAAATTATAATCAAAGTAATACATAAAAGTTGTATATTAACTGAATAAATTTATCAAATGGAAAAGTTATATTATCATAAAAATCAAAGGGCATATATATAATATTATATAATAAATATTATATAAATAGATATATATATATAATATATATATATATATATATATATAAATATATATATTATATTATATATATATATATATATATAAAGTAATGATTATTAAGTTATTAGTTAGCTATAAAATGTGATTAAATAATATATAAAATATAAAAGTTAACTCTGTTGCCATTGTGTATTTAACCCTTTAAATTCTTTTGCATGGAGGGAGAAGAGGTGGTGGAATGGAGAGCGGATAGGAGCGCACTGCAGAACCATGAGCAGACACCTGACACGTTTTTCAAGACACATAATGTTTTAATATTTCGCAAGTGGAACCATGATTTTGTAAAAGCATAGGGGGAACCATGATTGAGCCAAATTTCCAGAGGGCGAGTTTTTTCCAGTGTCTAAATTGGACAAATTTTATGGCGATCTTACATCTCTCAGCGACACAAACCTGATGACGCTATCAAAATTTTGATCTGAGTAGTAGATCTTCAAATGACCCGAAGGAGGGAATCTTTGAGGAATCTAAAGGGAATCTAAAATATTCCATAAGCCCTAGATTCTCACTTTGTCAAAATTTAGAAATTTGACAATCAATTTTACCCTATTCGATGCCAAAAATCTGATGGTGCATTCACATTTTCCATTTGATCATTTCATTTTTCAGCCACTTTTCAAAGTGGAGTGTAGGTGTCAGCATTCAACGTGCGAGCAGTCATTCCATGAGATTCAATGTCGTGAGATTGATGGTACAGCTAGCTTCAGCAGTTTGACATCCTTTTCTTCAGATGGCCCCAAGATGTGAGGTATATGCGGTGTGTTCATGTACTTCTTTTCGCTATGAGATGCATTGTGCTGCACAGATCCCTGTTGATGTTTGATGTGGGATCTTGTTTTCTTACTTGTTTCATGGTTCCTGTTTGATGTGATGTGGAATCGTTTGTGAGATGTACTTCTTGCCATGTTATTATTGAGATCCCTTTGTCCTCATGTTGACGGGCTACTCATGTTGTAGTCTTGTATGTCTGAATTGAGATCCCTTTGATGCCATGTTGGTGGGATGCTCCTTATTGTCATATGTGAAATTATTTCATACTAATAGGAGTCCTTTTTTTATGTAGAGTTCCTGTAGTTGAACATCTCTTGGAGCCACTCTTGCATGTGGGCATATTCCATGTATGATAGAGAAAACACATGCATGTACATCATCACTCTTTCCAGCACTTAATGAAGCAGCCTACACCATCTTGACACCGAGCCCGAAGACGTAGTCCCTCTTGGATGAACTCCGTTATCAACGTCTTGTGTATTATGTTTTTTATTCTTGTCATGTTCCTTTTTCATTACATCATGCATATATGTTCACTTCTGTTATTTTCAATGCAATTCTAACAACATCATGAAAGTAAAAGAGCTTGGTTAAATCTGAGAGTTGAGTCCACCTGCATCAACTAACCATGTATTTCATGAGAGTATCCCTGTATAATCTTCTCTGCTAACCAAAAACAAGGATGGTAGCATAGGTCATATCCATTTGCAAAATACCTTGTAACATTTCTCCCCAAGGCCTTGATATTAATATTCCATACTTAGGGGTATGTATGCTACTACAATGTCCATGACTAGACTTTTGGCTGGGATTTGAGCTAAAGTGACACATAGGTCTTTTATGAGACCTAGGCATATGACCTTGCTGGAATCAAAGGAATACAAATATTTGTAAGGCCTTGTGATATCTAAACCCAATTTTTCCATGATGGCTCTCGGCATCAAACTGTGAGAAGCACTAGAGTCAAGCATTGTGTTATGCAAAATATTGTCATGAATATTTAAACTAATGTCGAAAGGAGGCAAAGTTCCATCTTGAGATTTTCCTTCCACTTTAGGTCCAAATAATAAATTAGGCTGGTCATCAGTCGGGTTTATTGTGTCTATCCCTTCCCCTATTTTCAAGGCTTCCATATCATGGGAACTATATGCATTTTTATTGATTAAATCTGTTGAAGGAATTGAAATTTTAACTTTAGCCAACTCAGTCTCAATGCTGAAAGAGGTTTGAGGTTTGTCTATCTCTTTGGTATTTTGATCCTGTTTTTTAGGAGCCTCTTTTTTAGAGTCATCCTTTGTTTGGCTAATGGAAAGGGAATCATTATGATTTTTGTTGGGAGGATTTCCAACATTATTTTTACTTCTTAAGATGTACTGCTTATGCACTTCCATTATAGCATTTTGATATCCTTGTTTATACTCATATGGTTTTGAAGGGAGGGCTTCTAGTTGTGACAACAAGAACAAATCTTGCTCTTCTTTGGCCAATAAACATTGGGTTGTGTTATATTCCTTCCACGGCTAGCCCACGTAGTTAACCGGGGGGGTAGAAGGGGGGCAGAGCCCTCCCTTCATTGCACTGATTGCTTAGAGGGGGGGGGGGGTCATAGGGGGTTTGAGGGTTGCAGGTAACCCCCCTCTATGGGATTCGGGGAAGTGCCACGGGAAATTTTGTTTTGGACCCTTTATTAGGTTGGATAGACCTACCTATGGTTTTGTGCATAATGTTCGCACATGGTTTTGGACGCAATGGCTTTTTGGTCCACGTTTTTGGATGTTATGGTCTTTGGTCCATGGTATTGGATGCTTTGGCATGTATAAATATGTATTGTAACATTGAAAGGAACATAATGAAAAATCAAGCTGGTAGTCCCGGTTTTGGGATCCAGGGGAAAATCTCTGTTTTGGCTTCACGGGGATGCCTTTGTTGCTGAGGGGTTTTGCTCGGGCCTGTGGTAGACCCTGTTCAGTGGGAGATGTGAGGGATCGATTCTGGTGGTGAAAGAAGATGGCGAGTAGTGGAAAGATAGAGATCGAGAAATTTAATGGTCAGAGTTTTGAGTTGTGGAAACTCAAAATGGAGGATTTGTTGGTGGATAAAGATCAGTGGATCGCGGTAGATCCATGTACTAAACCAATGGGAGTGTCCGATGAAGAATGGAAGAAGTTGGATCGGAATGAAAAGAGCACAATACGATTGTGTGTCTCAGATTTAGTATTGTTGAATGTATCAGGGGAAGCTACGACGAAGGTTTTGTGGGACAAGTTAGGGAATTTGTACCAATCTAAGTCTCTGGTGAATAAATTGTTCCTACGGAAAAAGCTATATAACTTGAGGATGAAAGATGGAGACTCGGTGACAATGAATCTGAACACATTTAATACTCTGGTAAGTCAGTTATTATCGGTTGATATTAAAATTTCAGATGAAGATAAGTGCATCAGTTTGTTGTGTTCTCTACTAGATTCGTGGGATAGTCTGGTTATTGCAATAGGTAGCAATGCAGCTGCCTTGCAGTTTGATGAAATAGTCTCATCCTTGCTGACAGAGGAGATGAGACGAAAAAATATGGAGATCCAGAATTGTGATGCCTTGTCTATATGAGGACGGTCAATTTTATTGATGTACTCACTAGCCTAATAAAATGACTAGTATACCATGTACCCTTCCACCATAGAACCATATGGTTTTTCCCTTTGTTGAACAAACCCATTTATTTTTTCCATCGTTCTCTCTAATAAGAACATCTAATGACATGATGGAACCCCAATTAATTCAACTTCATCAAGTAAGTGAATTAGAAAATTGACTTGCAAGTCCATAAAACTTGTGGTCATCTTTTTCTCAAGCATCCAAACAATCTCAACTATCTATGAATGTCATCACAAAATTCTAACAATATAAATCTCCTTAATGTGCATGATTTTATTACATAACAAGTGATCATGTAGCTAAAATCATTAGGTGGATTGAAGAATGGCATGTTCGTATGAGTTTTACTTAATAAAACCCACTTTACCTCATCAAAAGCCCAAGGAACCACTTTTTCTAAGTTATTTCCATTGATTAATCCATTTAAATGAAAATAACATATCAATTTATTAATTTTATGCCATTCTCATATTTTTACCCACTTACGTGAAAATAATTTTAAAAAATCATTTATTTATTAGTTATTTCTTAGTATTTTTAACATTCTCATTGAAATAATTTATTAAAACATTATATATTAATTATTTCCAATCCATTTTATGATGGAAATTATGTTTTTTGGTGGGGGGAATCAATATTTAAATTTTCATTACAATTTAGTATCAAATTCATTAACCAATAACATCACATCAAGACAATGTACATAAGAATTATATGAACACTTTATTTGTATTACAAGGGAAGCTACAACTTCCAATTTGCTAGCTACAACAAGAAGGGATACAACCCCAAGATATTTACTAGCCACTACTGGAAGGACCTACAACCAATGGTTTACTAACATCCACTAGAAGGAGGCGACAACCTGCTGAAGGAATCTGCAACTTCATTGCCTAGCTCGACCTTGCCACCCTATAGAATACAGGATAAAAAAAAAAAAAAATTGGGCTCCCGTACTAGGGACAATAACCAAATCCAACAATATACAATCACTATTATTTCTCCCTAAACAAGTTCAACTTCAGATCTACTCTGAAAAGTATGCCACTATAATTCTGACCTTCAATGCAACTATAGGTGCCTGTTGGAGGGGCTAGTCGATCAAGTTCACATATCGATACATATTTTAAAGTCGGTCGGCTTGCTAATCGGCTCGAGTGTCTCAGTCAGTTAAGGAAACTTGGTTCCAAAATTTAAACTATTGTAACATTTTATATATATATATATATAGCCACGTCAATGTATTGGCTTGATTTTCTCATTAAGAATGTAACACCTCTCCCTTGTATACTAAATTATTGTAGACCTAAGCAAAGTTAAAGCTAGATGTGATATCCTCCCTTGTGTGTTAAATTTTTGTAAACCTAAGATGAGTTAAAGCTAGGTGTGATACCCTCCTTGTGGGTTAAACTATTTTAAACCTAAGCTGAGGAAAGCTAGGTGATATGTAATATGAAAAGTAAATGTGTTATTAAATAAATTAATAAAATAAATCATTTGGAGGGCGGAGGACAAGAGAGAGGAGATTCTTACCAAATCCCATGAGGAATGGGATAGAGATGAATATTTCATGATAAAGCTTCTAGATGTGATTCTAGATAAGCTTGGATGGATTGGATATCCCTCGGATGGATGGGAGATAAAGATCTGTTGGACATAAAAGCTTTGCAGGAGATAAAGGGGAGCTTTTATGTGGAAAAGCCTCGTGGGAGATAAAGACGAGCTTTTCCAAAAAATACCTAGGCAAATGGAAAAATCCATAAAAGCGGGACGCCACTAATGGTAACTAAATCATGAAAGAGGGTATTAAATACCCAGTGCATTGATCAAATGAGGACAGTTGATCCTTGGCAAGATCTTCGACTCGGGGGGGATCAGAGGTGTTTCATGCTTGGGTGGTGGTGCTCCTCCCTCCAAGTGATTATTTTAAATGGATTCACATGCATGGCATGTGTTTTATGTTGCACTCGTATCCTTATCTTCTTATTATTTGCTTCAGTTATATAAATGTTGCGTTATATATTGGTGTGGAAAAAATTGCAGTTTATTCATATGACGTTTATGGATTTTAATGTGGTTTCAAGTTAAATTAGTAGAAGAGTATAGAATGTTGAACTATAGGGGATAGTGGATATGTATTACTTCTAACTTATGTGCTATCTAGATAATGATTATGTATTCATATTTCATAACTTATGCTGATTTTGTAAATTGTAACTATGTCAATGGTTTCATCCTTATGTATGTTATGTTATTACCTCCAAAAGTAAAGTTAGTGATAAAGGATTATTAGGTGGTTATTATCACTGTGGCCATGGATCTATCTTACTGTTGATAGGGTTCGCATGGGGCCATCAATGTGGACGAAACTACTTGCACTAACTTGTTTATGGTATGTTCATAAATATTTGAGATAGTTGTTGAATCTAAACATGGTTATAATTTTAATTTAATGAAGGGATATAGCAGGCCTTATTCTTAGATGATAAATTCTTATGCATGCAAGCGAATTATGATATAATGTTTAACTGTATTGTTAATTAGGGAATGGGTTTCTATGACCTGCGTGAGGGTTGGGTAGTTATGCGTTATTTAACTATGATTCAGATGCATGGACAGGTTAACTGCATTAGAATTAAGTTATTAAATTTTGATGGGGAAACTAACTAACAAATGTTATGGGTTAGATGTTAGGTCTAGTTTTCTTTCCATAGAATTATAAAATTGTGCTTAATGATGATGGCAATGTAAATTAGGTATAATGATTTCTTTAAGACTTCTTTCCAAGATGATCATAATGGGAATAGCCATTGAATTTAATATTAGATGGTATCTTTGTTGTAAGATTTGCATAAGACCATGGGGCATGTAGAACAATTTAGGTGGAGATGCATCTAATTATGGTTCAAGAATCTATGCCATGTTTTTAATAAGGAATTCTAAAGATTCCATCATGAACCCGCAAAAACTGTAAGAGGATGTAGATAAGTATTGTTGCATAATTAATAAATGGCCATGACATAAAAATGAACATAATACCTATGTTAAAGGTGAATATTCACCGTAAATAAAGAAAAAAAATTACACTGATGGAGTCTAGTGGCTGGTTTTCCGAGTAGGCTTAGGAGGTTCGTTACAAAGAAGATATAATATAGAGTATTTATTTGTTGATTATCTCCTACTTTGTGTCACTTTTTATCTTTCTTATGTTATATATGATTATGTAGGTTCCCGTTGTGCTTTCTACTCAGAGTCAATGCACAATTTCTGATAGACTACAAAATTAGTTCCATTGTTGGTAGAACTAGACTCAAGTACTTATAACATGAAAATAGAAATGATAATTTTATAAGAGATGCAACAGTGGTGAAAGACAAAGATTAACAAATACCTGAAGAAATACGCAAGGAAAAATAGATTGTCTATTATGGAGGCTAGGTCACATTCTTTCATATAAGAAAACAAAAGATTCATTAAAGCAGCCCCATCCAAAATTGAGAAATTCGTTGACGGGACCACGAATGTGATAGAAATACTATGATGGACAACTGGCATTAAAACTAACAAGTGATGGTCGAACCAAGCTGCACAAGTGGGTCGAAAGATCTTGGATGAATTCTATAAGGAGCAAGCAATAGAAGAACGAACTTCTATTGAACGAATCAAAGAAATGTGTTTCGAATATTTTCATAAAAATTCTCTATTTATCATACCTAATTTGTTACACAAGTTTCTCCATGAAAGAGGACCTAACCACATAATAGAATATCAATCAGTTCTTTCGGAACCACTAAATTTTGGTTGTCGTCTGAAACAAATCGACTAGGAGAAATTTCACGAAGCTAAATGTAAAAGTACAAAAGAAGTGTGGACTTATTTCTTGAGAAATAAAATATGTATGGTAATTTTACTCTTTTCAATTGACTGTAAGTCGACTCATTATGGGGGAGTAATGGTTTGTTAAGAATAAATAAGAAAAAAAGGAAAAGAAGAAAAGGGAGAGTTATTAGGAAAATTAAAATGGGAGGAAAGTTGTCGACTACAAATAAACAACACGATGAAGACAATAGATGAAATACTTTAGATGAATTTCAATTGTATAAACAGTTGATCGACATTCAAAATTTATCATAATACAAGAGAAAAAAGAGACAATAAGAAATGAGGGAATAATACCAAAGAAAGGAAATTCAAACTTGAGTGTGTAAGAACAAAGATGTACATGACTCCTCTAATTCTCAACATCAAGAGTTGAGAGGCATAGAACCGCCCATTCTAAAAAATATTAATAGTCTGTAAGTCCTAAAAGGTAGTTATATGAGATGGAAATCAACAACTCTGGTCCAACGTTTCAATGTTCACCAATTCTATCTTCAATATCAAGCCATATTACATAAAATTCCTCCGAAAACAATGGCATATTAATTCAAAATCATCCACAGTTTAGTATAGGAGAGATGAACATGGTAATTTAAGCAATCAAATTGAAATTGAAATTATTATTGTAAACAAACTTGGTTTAGTAATCAATAAAATGAATACATGCTTCACCACGTTAGATATCTCATGAACATACCCACCCTGTGATAATTATTGTCTATTGAAGAGCACAAGGATATAAGCCTAGACATCGAAGAGTCATGACCTGGAAGTAGTCAGTTCACTGAAAACATAGACAAAGGTTATCAAACTAATGAAATATTAATAAATTTTGTAGAAGTCAATGTCAACAATCAAGAAAATATCCCACAACCAAAACACCAACTCGTAGTCGAAGTCGATAAGACCGACCGGTCAATATGTCAGAAGGAAATATTAAAAACTACACCTCCACTAGTAAAAATGGGGCTAAATCATATCTCCATTTATGAAGGAGATGAAGATTCAAAGCAGCACTAGTTCTTCTGTGAAATTTTTTGGGATGCTAACACCATCACTAATGAAGACAAACAAATGGCCCATTTTGCAGCCGCTCTTTAGAAGAGATAACTTACTTGGTTTATGAATATCACAGAAAACTAGTCGAAGAGCAAAAATGATATCAAAATCAGTTTATTTTCCTTTGTCAAAGCACACGATGTTAGACATCTCGTGGTTCAAAAATTGAAAGATATTAAATAATGATCAAATTAGACAGTAAGGGAATCTAACAAATGATTTAAATATTTTCTAATTCAAATCCCATATATTATCGATGAAGCATTGTTAGTCAAATGGTATGTTGCTATTATGTTATAGAAATTTTGAGTTGAGGATGCACAGAGTAAAGACATGCGAATAATCCCTTAAGTTGGATTAACACATTAAAATGGATGATGAAGGGAATTCAAATACCTCAACGACTGACAATAAACTAGAAGAAAAGATTGAAGAATTATAGGGCTCTCTATTGGCATTATCCCTCTACAAAAATAATCTTTGGTGTACTAACTATAGAAGTGAAGGGAATAATAAAGATAAATGTAAATGTTTTGATCATTTTGATCAAGATGTTGGATAAGTTAAGTCATATACATACTATGATATATGTTAAATTGATTCAAACCATAATACTAAAGAATGGAAGTATAATTTATGTAATACTAAGTTTAAATGGTCTACCATATGTGAGGAAAATAGCCATTCAACACAGGAATGTTAGTTAAATGTGAGGATATGGTGATCAATGCGGAGGATACGATGGTCAAGGTCATGATCCAAGGTCAAGGACAGGGAATATTATATTGTTTCACATGTTGGAAAGAGGGCCACACAACACTTAGTTGCCTATTGAAAGATAAGACTAACTTATGTTTTTGCAATATGTGTGATATGGGGGATCACTCTCTTGAGGATTTCCCCAAAACTCTTGAAAATATATTAAATAAAAAATTTGTCAATATTTTACAATCCATGCCAAAGAAGGAGAGGTCTAAATCCAAAAAACCTCCATGTCTTTGCTAGGTCTAGTGCTGGTCGATAAAATACTTCTCTGTATCAAAAAATCCTTCGACCGGCAAAAAGTGATGATAAATATTCATATATGAAAATTCAGAAAGACAATATGGAAAAAGCAGTTGAGGTTTTTAAAAATTGAAGCCAACATGCCTAAAATTACAAAGAATACAATATTCATGGAACTTATGGAATTATTGAAGAGGGAACAATCAATTGGTCATCTTGTTGAACTTTTAAATATATTAAATGACTATAATGAAGGAAGAAATGAGTGGAAAAACTTATTCCATATCTCTCAAGGTGAAAATCTATATAATCACGACCCTCAAGTCGATTTGGAAATAAATATATATATGGTGAAATAATTCATGGTTGATTTTGGATCACAAGTAAATATACTTCCATGAGAAACATGGATTAATTTGGGGAGACCATCGCTTCACAAGATAATTAACTATCTTAAATTAGAAGACCAAATGTTCATTGAGTCAATCAGAACAATGCAACAAGTAAAAACATCGATTATGGGAATTTAGACCTTTGTCAACTTTGAGGTCATCAACTTAGTCGATGGAATTCTTGCTTATCCACCTTTAGTCAAGAGACTATGGGGTTGAAGGATGAAATCCAGTATATCATTAGAAAAATAGAGAATTAAAACAAAGGGTAGCAATAAGAAGATAATAATTCCTCTTGACCCTCACAAAGAAAAGCATTGGGTTAAACCATGGGAACAAGATTTGGAGAAAAGGAGGTTGTATCAAGTCCTACATGAAGACAAAGAAAATGTGGATCCTAAATCATTTAGAGAGACCTTAACTAGCTCCCGACTTTTTATTAGATTTTTTTTACATCGACCTATGTGAATGGAAAATTGAGAATTATGAATCTAAAGAAAAAAAGTGTTGGACAATTGAAATAGTACCGATGAAGAAGGTCCACCCATGTTTTACAATAAAGGTCATGCCTATAATCCAAGAAATAAAAATTGAATAAAGGCCATGATTCTATTGTTTGATTTAAATAAAGACTCCAATACTCCAATTAGATTCAAGGAATGGGTTTATCTATGAATCATTTTGATCAAGTGCATAAATATATTAGACACCAATGTAGAATGCAAAGTCTAGTCCATACTTTCACCGATCAAGCAAGTTGATGGTGGGATACTCATTTGACCAACTCTAGACATTGACAAGAACAACAACATATTTTATTGAAAGGTTTTGAGGATGTAAATTATTAGGACAAGCAAATATTAAAATATTAAAACATATAAAAAACCCTATTATTCATATATAAAATTGCAAGTTAGAAGGAAGAATAATCACATATAGGGACGAAAAGGTATGGACTCATATGTTTCCTAACACTCTGGATGGCTTTCCTAATAAATGGTATAAATTGGAGGAGTCTCGTGGTCAATCATTAAAATTGAAAGGATAAAAAAATAACTTTATTAAGGACTTTGAATTCTATCTAGAAGACAAAGAAATGTTTGATTCAACTTAGTATATTAAAGAATTATTAAAGGAAAAATAACCCAAGAATTGTAAAAAAGAAGCAACAATTGATGTCTAGTCAAGTCACATATGCAATTGTTACACAATATTTTGTCATATCTCTTGTTCACCTCCTGTGCCCTATCCCAGAGTGCCAAAACATTGACTACTATGCAGCATATCCATCATGATATATTGACCAAAACTTCCCTAAAGAATCAAAGGAAAGCTACCCTGAAATCATTCCAGAGAATGTTTCCTAAAAACCTAATTTTTGGCAGCAACGTGTTTTGCTCCACTGCCTACTTGTGTTGATGGCAAGTTTCTTAGCTATACACTCGCACTGCCAGCACAGGTTTTCATAGGAAAACTCACGTTGAACTCCTTCTGCCAGGCTTTCCCAAACTGGAGGATAATCTCCACTCACTAGAACCTTCGGGAACAATGAGCTGGATATAGGTTGTTGTTGATATGGTCAAGCTATCACATTTAGGCCTCTTGATCTTATCATCATAGGCTTTCCCCTTGAGATGTGGGCCTTCCCCCCTCTTTTGTGGATCCAAAACTCCCTCTCCCTTCCTATAAATTCACCCCTTTCCATTCCCAAATGGTTGGTCATTGATTGTTGCATCCTTATGTTGAGATTATGCTTACATCCTACCCATTCTATCTTGGAGAAGGAGTGCTTGAAGAGTCTTTTCTTGGAATTAGACATCCACCCAAAGGAAGGCTTCAACATGAACACATAGGTTGTATTATTCCCTTTTTAGTTTCTTAATATATACATCTAATGTTCACTTTCCATAATTGTGTAAATATTTATGTGATTAGCTTAATGTTCCTTGATCTATTAACTAGTTTAAGCTTGATGTATGTTATATATACTCTCGTCTCTTGCATAGTACTTTGCTATTCCTTGTAGGTCTCCGGACGTGAAGAACAACTTACGAGTGAGGCATGGAGCATAAGATTTAAAGCCATCTCTAAGGATCGAGCGATTATCATTAGAACCAGGTAGGTTCCTCCTTCTTACTACATTTGTCTAGCATAAGCTAGGAAAGTGTGTATTAGATTGTTCAGTTTGTTTCTAGACCCACTCGTTAGGCTAGAGGGATCGCCTTTGTCCATAGAGGGGATTTTCCTTCACAAAAAATGGTGAATCCACTAGGGACGTTATAGTCAGTTCATCCTCCTTTCTTAATTGATCCCTTGATCAATTTGAGCTACCATCATTCTCTCAGTTACTTTGGGTTGATATAGGTTTTCAAAATCATTGGTTATTGTCTTAGAGTGCTCAATCTGGAAGAGTTTGTGATTTTTTTTTTTAATTTTCTACCTTTTTTCTCGACCAGCTTGCTTTTTCTTTAAACGATCGTGCTTATCCCTTGTTCAGTGCTTGTTGGCCTTAACAACTGCCCTGATCCTTGAGATTGGAAAAAATATAGGCTTTCTCTCTCAAACCCACTATGTCTAAGCCCTTAAGATCCTATTTTTTCTTGTATGACTAGTTTTTGTTGGTGTTTTGATTCATTACCTCGTTTTATTAACAAATTCTTACTCCTTTGAACTTTCAAATGTTTAAGTGCGATCACATTGATTTTAGGGTTTATATGTCAATTGGTTGTCACTTGCTGCTTATGAGTGTCTTGGGGTCTCTGGTTTGTTGAATGATTAGGTCTGTTCATTTGGTAAAATCACTTGAAACATTGACTTACATTGGTTTCAGTTTGTCTTGTGCAAAGTTGTTTTTCATGTGTATTAGGTCATCTTGCATTTGAAATCCATCTTTGTCATTTATCAAACATATATTACATTTTTTGGTTTGCAAACTGAAATGAGTATATTTTCTTATCTATTTGAAAGAGAAAGTGAAAGACATTTTCATTGAGTGCTTTGAATTTGGTGTTACTTTGATTGATGCCTTGTTTGCATCTTAGGAGTATTTTGGATCAAAATTTTCGTTTTTTCTTTAGTTGAAACTTAGTTGCATATAGACATCTGAAAATAAAAGAGCATCATATAATTAAAAGTACATCTTAGTGAAGTGAAGATCATTTTTTTCTTTCAATAGATTGCATATTCATTAGTGAAAGTGAAGTTTAGTTTTTCTCTTGCATTTTTCATTTGGATAAAGTTAGTAGATGCATATTTTTTATGCATTCTCTTGTTTTATGCATTAATTACTTGTACTCTCTTCCCTCGTTAGCATAGAATTCATTGAAATGAAAATTTTCATTTTTCTCATATAGTTGCATACTAGGATTCAGCTAACATCGTTTGAGCCAAAAATTGAAATCTAATTCAACAAAAAATTTAAAATTTACTGAATTAACATGAGCATTTGGAAATTAATGCAAAAAATATAGGTCTAGGTTAGAGGCGTGTTCCAGCGTATATAAACCTAGTAGCTGTCACGAACTGCCTGATTTGTATCCCGGGGGTGAAATCTTGTTCCAGTATGGAAGTATATTAGAGGTTCTCTAGTACTCTGGGGTGTATCAAAGGCACTCTAGTACGGTAAGTATATCAGAACACTGTCACTGAATGATTATTCATTAGACAATGCTAACACGTACTTGTGCTCCCTGTACCATCGAGTATATATTGGGAGAACCCACAAGGTTTCTATCATTTAGCCACAGGTAACCGAGTCAGTTTCCTTGCAAACGTGATACATCGAACACAACATTCGGGGAGATCGATCGTCATACGTTAATTCCTTTGTTTCGGCTAAGGTGTATATAATGGTTCATAGATACTTGGTAAACCCTCTTTCTTAGTACACCCTTTTTTATTTATTTCTTGTTTTAAGTCCTAAAATTAAACTTCCCATGATAACATGACTTACCAATGCAGTTGTCCTTGGCCTCATATTGCCTAATTAATAGTAAATTTTAATTGTAGGCTCACATCAACCACCCATTTTATTGTTTTTGAGAAAAGATCATTGTAGATGAACCATTGAGTTCACCTTACATTTCCCCTTCATCATTTGACACTTACGGTTCATTGCAAGGAGTTCACCTTGATTTTTCATAGTCACTTGAAGCCTAAGGTCTTGAAATTGGAATTGTCCCAAGTATCCAACCCCTTGCTTCTCATCCTCCACCTCAAGATGCATCTCATCTCAGGAATCTGATCTACAAACCCGTGAGAGTCCACAGAGTTTTGTTTTATTCCCTTCAAATACGCTTTTTGATCCATTGGTTATATCTCCTCAACAACCTTATACTCCATACAACAATATTGGCATACCTTTGGAGTTATCTCCATGACCATCTCAGATTCCTCCTCTACAACTATTTCCACCTATGGCCTTAGAAGGTGCGTTCCCAGCCTCTTCTCAAGGTCCTCCAGATGTCTCAGCTACTCATACTCCTGCTGTTGATAATGATTTTGAATACTACTTTCGACCTAAAGGTTATCCATATGTGGGAAGTGTTGCACCTCCACCACCCCCTGAAATTAGTGAGCCTTTGTTTCCAGCCGATTATATATCTTTGGCTCAAATGTTTGCAAGTACTCCAAGTTTGTATTCACTTTATCATAATCACATTTGTTCATCAGGTGCCATGCCTGCTTTTGGTTCATTTGTTTCAAACGTGGCCTCCCAAATTCCTGTACCAATTGTATTTTCGTCAGTTCCTGTACAATCGGTAGTCACGGTTGGGGCAATTAATATCCCTATAAGTTCCCAAGGTCCCCCATTAAGTGGAAAATATTTTCCATCACCTATACCACTGCATGGGGGACAATAACCACCTCTGCCCTATGTATCTCCTTTTTTAGGTGGACCTTATGTGAGTGCACCTCAAACTCACACTACGAGAGCTAGTCACAATGTTGGCAGTGTACCTTATTCTAGTGGATCATCAATTCCATTTGGATCAGGCTAGATCGCATATCAACATCTTCTTTTGGCTTAGATACCCTACCAATAACCATACCCTCTATACGGCTCTTAACAGCCTCAGAATCCATCCTTTACTCAATAGGAAGAATCCCAAATGTAGCCTAGTTCAAATCCCTCATTTGGGGCATTTGGTTAAATTCAAGATGGAACTTATCAGTACCAACCTGGAACTCAACAGATTCCACAAGGAACTTACCAACAACAACAATCTTATGTACAACAAAAACCTTTTGTACAACAAGGACCTTATGCGCAACAACCATTGTAGCAGAAAGGATAACCCTTACAATAGAAAAACGAACCTTTATATCAACAAGGTCAACCCTTGCAACAACAGGGCCAACAATTTTATCATCAGGGCCAACAGTTGCAACAACAACCTTATAATCCATATGTTGTGCAAATTTTTTATCCACCTTATGGTTCTTAACAACCTATGGCAGGTTAGTATCAACCTTGCCCTGGTTAAAACCCACCTTTGTGGGGGCAGAATCCACCTTTCTATGGTCATAATACCCCTCAGTAGGAGAAATATCATGGTCCTTATGGTCAAAATCCACCACTTTGGGGGCATAACCCATACTAACAAGGATGGAATCCACAAGCTGAGCCTTATCAAAGGTCTCCCATGCCTTCCAACCCACAATTTCCATTTCTAGCAACGTTGGAACTGCCAAATGTGTCAAGGCTCACTAATGATCCAATAATTCATTCGCCTTATTGACCTCCGGTTCCCACTAAGATTCTTGTTGACTATCTGAAATTAGAAGGAAAGTCTGGAGAAGACCCGACTATCTGAAATTCGAAGGAAAGTCTGGAGAAGACCCCCAGGCCCACATTGCGACTTACCATTTATGGTGTTCATCCAACTCCTGGGTTGAAGACTATGTTCAGCTACATCTTTTCCAGTGAACCCTGATGGGTGCTGCCGCGAAATGGTACATTGAATTACCTCGAGGTGCCTATCAAGACTTCAATTATTTGGTAATGTCCTTCCTTACTCACTTCCAGTTACCGGTTCATTATGAAACTGGTATCCATTTTCTTACATCTTTGTAACAGAATACTACTACCCACATCTCTAATCACAGCCATAAATGGAGACACCGACACCACCTTATCAAGTTTGATATACCTAATGAGTTGTTAATTGAATGGTTTACCAAATCATTCATCAACAAAATTTCCAAGGACATAGCGATGGGAGGTTATGTGACCGAAGATCAAACCATTGCCCATGCCCAATATTTAGATTTGTTGTATTCCCAATCCGGCACGTTATATGATATCTTGCCTGATGCTCCGAGGCCATCTATGGATCCAACATCTTCTAAAGCACCATATGTACCACCTATCGATGGTATTATTGCATTAGTATCTCAAACTTCTAGTAAAGCTTCTTCGAAGCAAAAATCCGTTTTGAACGTTATATCCAATCCTCCTTCGAAACTCTCTCCAAATATTTGTAAAACCTCTAAGGTTAATGTCGTTCAGTTTACCATGGCAGACAAATCCTCTAAAGGTAAAAATAAGGGTATAGGAAATGAAAAGTTAATGCCACAAAACAGGATCCTCCAAAGTCATCTGTTGATGTTGCATCAAAACGTAAGCCCAAATATCCTTGCCTCATTTTTTAGGAAGATCAATCTGTAATGACTCCATTAATCCGACCACCTCCCAAGGGTTTCCTTTGGAAATCATCTTACAATACGAAAACGAGAGTTTCCCAACATTACAATATTGTGAAAGAATTAGCTCAAGCACCTTCGGTGATGTATTCCTTGAAACTTCTCCAAACTTGTCCAACGAGGTGGAAATAATTACTATCCTCTATAGGAGGAATTGACCCCACGGATTCGAATTTGATCACTTTTGACCTGGAAAATCATGTTGCTTCGCTTCCCCATCAACTTGTGTTTTTTTTATCAATGGCATTATTAAAGAGAAGAATATTCATCGGACTGTGATTGATGAGGGTAATTCCACTTGCATCATGTTTGTTTCATGCTGGAAATCCATAGGTTCTCTGCCTCTCAACTAGCCTCCAAACACCTGAGAAGCCTATGATGTCAGCAGATCTCATACTTACTTTATTCTCATGAGCTTTCCGATCACATTGGAAGGGAAAACTATTGAATTAGAAGAAGAAGTAGTGGATGCGAATTTGAATTATAACCTTCTACTTCGATGAAGTTGGACTCATGTTATGTTTTGTGTGGTTTCTTCTTTGTTCTGCGTGCTCTATTTTCCTCATCAAGGGAAAATAGTCATTGTTGATCAATTAACCTTTTTCTCTTCTAGTTCTTCAAATGGCAACGTGCCATATGTGGAAAATACCAACATTCCGTATCAGAGCACTGGGGCAGGCCTTTTAAAAGACTTTTCCCTTATGGCCACCTCCTCGTGTCACTTCTGTCAGCATGATCCTCACTTCTTACGATCCTTGGATCGTTCCTTCTCGTGATCACATTGATTCTTGTGGTGATGTTATGATGCTCAACCCAGCAGAACAAGCCTACCAAGCTATTGTTCTGGCTTCAGTGGTCGCTTCTAAAAGTCATACTACTTTTAGTATGCATCTAGTCGCATTCTCATAGTCTCCTTAGCTTGGTTCTTAGGATTCTCTAAATCCCTTGAACGAGACATTTCCCACTAACGAGAGTATCATTGAGCTTATGTCTCTTGAGGCACCTCCCTGGAATGATGTTCATCATCATTCCTCATTTCTTCCAAGTCTTGGCGAGATTTCATTGTGTTTGGATACCTTTGTTTCCCGTACACTTACTCATCCACTTTAAACACCCATCTTGATGCATGAATTTTTTTCTAAGGGAAACAATGGGAACACCACTACTACCATGCCTATCAACATTTCTATTAAACTAGGAATTGTTGAGAACATCCATGTCGAGGTTCCTTGTTCTCCTAATGAGATCAAGATTTACATTTCCCTTTTTAAGGAATTTCACGATGTCTTTGCCTGGTCATATGAAGAAATGCCTTGCATTGATCCAAGTATGTTTGTGCACGAAATTCCTACTTATCCGGATGTGAAGCTTGTTCATCAATGACTTCGTCCAGTGCACCCTAGAAAGGCAATTGCTATTAAGGGAGATGTTGAAAACTTCTAAAGGCTGGTTTCATCTACCTTATTCCATTGACAGATTGAGTTTCGAACATTGTCCCTGTGACTCAAAAACAAGGGACTATCCGCATTTGTGTTGATTACAGCGATATCAGTCAGGCATGTCCTAAAGACAATTATCAAACTCCCTTTATCGATCAATTCATTGATGAATGTGTGGGGAGTGAGATCTTTTCTTTTATGGACGATTTTTCTGACTACAATGAGATTAAAATTATTCTCGTCGATCAACAGAAGACCTCTTTTATCTGTCCATGGGGAACCTTTGCCTATAAGAAACTCCGTTTTGGTCTGAAAAATGTTGGGGCTACCTTCCAATGAGCGATTTTTTACGCCTTTCATGACATCAAACACATCATTCAACCATATTTTGATGACTTTCTAGCTTATTTTTCTAAGTGTCATGATCATCCTGACCACCTACGAGTGATTTTTCTTCATTGCAAACAATACAATATTCATTTGAATCTGCATAAGTATGTTTTTTGTGTTGAATCTAGTCGTCTCCTAGGATTTGTTGTATCAAATGAAGGAATCTAGATTGATCCCCTCAAAGTTGAGGCCATTGTAAACTTACCCCCTCCGTCATCTTTACATCAATTGTAGAGCTTGCAAGGGAAGGCCAATTTCATTTATCTTTTTATACCTAATTACGCTGAGCTTGCCAATGGATTTACTTTTTTGCTAAAAAGGAGGGTTCGATTTATTTGTGATGAAATCGCTCAAAGATATTTTGATGCATTAAAGAACACTCTCATTATTAATCCTTTGTTGCATCCTCCCGACTATCACCGTGATTACTTTTTATACTTGGTAGCAACCAATAATACTATTTCCATGGTACTGGTGTAAGACGATGATGGTGGAAACAAACATGTGATCTACTATCTAAGCCAGAATCTTATCAATACCAAAAATCGTTATGCCCATGTCAAGAAACTTATTTTGATAGTTATGCACATTGTTCAATGCTTTCAACGTTGTATTCTTTTACAAAAAACCACTGTGATTTCTGATTGCAACCCCATGATCTACATTCTGACTCATCAGTTGCTGGGAGGAAAATATTCTAAGTGGATTATTATCCTTCAATAATTTGATTTGGAGTTTGCTACATCCAAATCAAAGAAATCACTAGTTTTCACTGAATTGATTTGTTACCTTCCCTTTGCCACCACATCTACTGCTTTTGATGAGCACAATCCTGGTGATACTCTCTTTCTCATCAACACTCTTGACCCATGGTACGCGGATTTTATTGTCTATCTCTAGACCCAAACTTTTCAATCAGAGTTGTCTAATTCTAAACATCGTCGCATTCAACATCAGTCCCAACAATATCTAATCATTTGTGATACTCTGTACCATGTTGGTGTCGATTCTATCCTTCGTAGATGCTTGAAACTTGAAGAAGCTCAGAGATTTCTCAATGACTTCCACCCTGCAGCTTGTGGTGGTCACATGTATGGGTATGCTACTACTCAGAAAATCCTTCGGGTTGGTTATTTCTGGCCATCCATCTTCAAGGATTTCATTTTAGTAATCCAAAAATGTCACATTTTCCAGATTTACAACCGTAAATAGCATGCCCCACCTGCACCCCTACACCTAGTTTTTATCGTCAACCCCTTTACTAAATGGGGATTGATTTCATGACATGTAACCCTCACTTAGCTAGGGGCATGGTTATATCATCATCGCCGTTGATTATTTTACTAAATGGGTCGAGGTGATGCCCACACGTGATGCTGACGGTAAAACTGTCATTCAATTTCTTTTCAACTATGTCATAACTGGATTTGGTGTCCCTCAAGCCATCATTACTGCTCGTGGATCTCATTTTCAAAATTACATGATCGCAGAGCTTACTGCCCGGTTGGGTTTACGTCATGAAAACTCAGCTCCTTATTATCCACAGGCCAATGGCCAAGTTGAGGCAATCAACAAAGTCTTGGTTACTATGCTTCAACGCACCATTGGGATTCATAAATCGAATTGGCATCTTATGATATTTTTGACTCTTTGGGCTTACCAAATTGTAGCTAAGACGTCCACCCGATTTACACCCTTTTAGCTAGTGTATGGTCTAGAGGAAACTTCTCCAATTGAGTTTGAAATTACTTCATTGAAACTAGCAGTCAATTACTCCATAATACCTCACCTAAAGAGGAACATTTACTTTAGCTCGAAAGACTCGATGAAACCTGTCGCTTCACAACGTTAGTAATTGAGGCCCAGAAAAAACGAGTTAAAGCTCAGTACGATAAAACTTTTTCTCCTCACATTTTTGCTATGGGTGACTTGGTCTTGCTTTATAATCAAGCCAATGACAAATTGGGAGTTGGGAAATTCGAACCAATGTGGCATGGGTCTTACATTGTCAAACGAGTTTTACAAGAAGGTGCCTACGAGTTAGTGGACTATGAAGGGACTGCTTTGGTTGAGACCCGAAATGGGCTTTACCTGAAGAAGAATGATGCATGATTATTCGTGTAAATACTTATGTACATTACTGTGTTTTCAGTAGTGTGCAGTGCGATTTTGGTGTGTTATTTTTCTTTTGTGAACATTTTTCTCTGCTTACCTCATGCTTTACTTGGTTTGCAGATGTCATCCAACCATTCCATTGGTTTTTTTGATGGTGCTTGTCGTAATACACGAAATTTATCTTCCATTGCATTGGAAATATATGACCCTAATCATGAGTTAGTGAATTTACAAGGTACAAGTTTAGGTTGGACAATTAATAACATTTCCAAATATAGTGTGGTCATTGAACTTTTGTCAAAAACTATCGCTCTTGGCATTAGAGAGTTAATCATAAAACTTGATTCACATCTCATTTAACTACAACTTAATGGAAAATATTCAGTCAGAAACCCTCAAAATTTTGAGAATGTATTTGCAAGTTCGCTTATTGGAACGAGAATTTAATTTTAGTACTTATCATCACATTCCAAGATGCATAAACACATTAACATATGCATTCGCTAATTATGTGTTAGATAAACATTTGTGAAAATCGTAAATCATAGAACATCACACATCGGATATGGTAAACATGAAAACATGGATATATCTATATCTATATATATATATATATATATATATATATATACTATATATATTGAGTGTTTTCAAAAGAGTTTTCTACATCAAAATAACAAATTTGTGTTCAGAGACACATTGCTTTATAAGCCCACATAGTGCAAAAAGTAAACTAGAAGATGTATATTTGCCCACATGGTGCTCATGATAGCACGTGACGACCCTAATTACTCGACCTAGAAGCCAACACAGTCTGGCGCATACCCCCACTGTGAGCCTTTGGTAGCGTAATGGCACCTCATCGATTGCAGCATACTCTAGAATCCCCCTGGTCAAGATTTCCAGGTTACGCTCTATGTCGACGATGGGATATACTCCCTCTACATATCGAGGTGCATCCTAGATCTGGCGTGCCACTTTGCATTAAACTAAATGTGCATACTAGGAATGAGAACATCATTATATATATATATATATATATATATATATATATATATATATATATATATATATATATATATATATATAATATTTATTGAAAATGTATTTATATTAATATAATTATGTGTTTTTGGTTTGGCAAAACAATACATTAAGCATCACAAAGCTAATTTATCAAAAAATTTCGATTGCTTTCTCATTTTCGATAGGAATACATGACCTTCTTGACGAGGATGTATCTATGCCAAAAAAAGAGGAGTTTTGTAGGTGAATGTATTACAAAACTTCCCCAACAAAACACAAAATTTACAACACATAATGCTACTAATTGATTATGAAATCTTTCATGATGGCTTGTCAGTATCCATGTGTTTCTTCGGGGTTGCCATGAAGTCACTTGGGCTCCCCAATTTTCAATTTTTATGTTTTCTTATATCAATCAATTTAAATAAAAAAATTAATAGACTTCATTTTCTATTAGGGAATTATAGCAGACTTTATTTGGCCACTAATCTTTAATTCAAATATCTTCTCCTACTTCTCTATTGAAGTCTCTTATAATACACTTTGGATGTGATATCTTCTGCAATTTTGCCATGATGTTTTCCATATATTTTTCCTTTGGGAGGGAGCCTGTGTTTAGATAATCCAAGATTAGGAGGGAATGTCCCATTGATGTAATTGTGTCCATCTAATGATCTTTGGCTAACATCTTGTTTAGAGATTATATATCTACTTTATTATGTGTCAAATGACCAATACGCCTAGATTAACTAAACACTTTGTCATCCTTGGGGCCATAGAGTACCTGTCCCCCTCGTGTCACCCCTTAAATTTAAGATATAGTTATAAATATATATATATATATATATTATACTGTATTATATATATATATATAGTATTATGTTAGAAATTTGGTTGTAGGGTGATAGCATGGAGTTGGGTTACACTTTTTAGCAAGAGAGGACTCATTTAGGTGGAAAAAACATGGCTTGATCAAACAATTTAAGCCATCGATCGAGTCATTTTTAAGCGCTTGATCGAACTACTCGAGTGCTAAAAAAAGAGCTCGATTGAGGGTTAAAAACAAATCCTCGATCAAGCCATTATTTTCTACTAAAATGTGTGCATGTGGTCTGGGTAGGTCATTTTGCATAAACTACGGGAGAATTAACAGCTCGCCGAGAGTATTTGAGCAACTCGACTGAGAGTATTAGAGCCCGATCGAGAAATTGAAGCATGGTGCGATCCAACCAACCTTGCCAACAACCCCACCAATGTTATATAGGCTCAAACAAAGGTAGGTACTCTATCATTTTTGTCTTATTTATTTATTTATTTTTGCAAAATTAAACAAATTAGTTTGAATAAAAAAATCTAACCATACAAAAACCATGAAAACCACAAAAAATATAAAATAACCTTGAAAAAGGCTTAGAAAACCACAAAAACCCCTTCAAAACAACTTAAAAAACCACAAAAACAACCTAGAAATCACTTTGAAACCACCAAAAAAACTATAATTTTATTTATTTTATTTATTTTTGTCTTCCTTGCAATGGTAGCATGTTTTGTTTATTAAATGCATATTTTATCATTTTGAATGGTAAACATGTTATTTTATAATTATTTTAGGTTTTAAAGTTTTTCCTTAAGAATTTTGTGAAATAAAACATTTTTAAAATTTTTCAAATTTATATTATTATTAAAATGCATTTTTCAATTTCTAAATTTGAGCGAAAATATACCCAAAAAAAGGTCAAAAACAAAAAACAACGAAACTATAACCAATAAACAAGTAAATTAGAAGCTTGAGATAGACATGATGAACATGGTTTCTCATAGTGGACCTCTATTTATCAAATCATATATATATATATATATATAGAGAGAGAGAGAGAGAGAGAGAGAGAGATGAGAGAGAGAGGAGGAGAGAGAGAGAAGAGGATTTATAATTCAAATAGTTTTTTTCAATAATAAATATAAATAAAAATCTAACATATTATATTTATATAAACATCAATGTCACTCTATACTAACAAAAACATTTAACTTCAGGCTATATATAATATTTAACTAATGTATAATTAATAGCTATATATATATATATATATATATAGTATATATAGATGGGGCATGTTAATATGAAACTATAATTATAGTTAATAACATAACTATATAATTATACATATTTAACTATTATAAAGTTACAATGTCACATAGCTATGTACTATAGTTCTATATATATGGTTTATAACATAACATAGTTCTATAATTATTTAACTCTCTATATATAACATGACACTATATATAACATGACACAACATAGCATAACTATAATTATAGTTCATAACTATATAACTATATATATTTAACTATTA